>PKRV01003144.1:398079-514378 GCA_003709505.1 Hyphantria cunea | reverse complement strand
ATATAAATAAAACTTATATATTTTATTTAAAAAAAAACCGAATTTATATATATTGACGCTATCGGTTTTTTAATAACTTTACTTGTTTACACTAGCGATCGTCCAAAGGTCGAAATTTGACTTTTATTTATTTATTTTTTGGAGGACCATATAAACTTTAACTATACCAATTTCATACTCCTCCGTTCGCATAATTTTCGTAAAAAGCGGTACAAAGTTTTTGCTTATCTTATTAATAAATAAATTTAAGGAAATTGTTTACACGAGACGACACTGTGATCATCAAATTGTGTTCTAAATCTGGGTGTTCTTTGTGTCTGTATTCATTTTTGTTGGTAAAGTTCCCCGCGATACAGAATACATTACTAAGGCAGATATTTTTCTTTAAAGAAATACATTATAATAAGTGGCATGAAATACCATAATGTTATTACCCTACTCCTCTTTTTACGTTATACGAAATGAAAATATAGCGTTATGAACGGAATAACAATTTCTTAAAACTGTCTTTGAAAATACAAAAATTACATCGTATCGTGTATTTTTCTATAAAAAGTGCTATTTTTGAAGAAATGAAACCAATATGATTTATGTATTTATCTTGTAAGTTGTACGCTGTTTCTCTGAAGGATTGTACTGGCGTTATTGTGTAAATAAGCAACCGTCGTATAGGCGTCGTCTGCCATGTTAAATTTTGTAAGGTTTCTATCCGTGGCTTGGCGACAGCATATAAACTTGCTTATTATGCTATAGCTTGGATCCTAGGTTACCGTTTTTACTTACAATACAGTTTTTAATAACATTGTGTAATATTAGATAACAGGGATTATAAGGGAACATCGTAATATTGAAATAGGAGATAAAGTATTAGATTGCTCATGGTATTTCAGACGTGCTTTTCGGTTCTCCTGTTTCTAAAACCCTTTAACGAAACTAAATCCTTACATTGGCAGGTTTCAAGTCGGCAATGAAGTGGAAAGCCATTCATTGCTTCGCGCTTCAGCTATTTGTTTGAATGAAACATTAAACTATCGTTTTCGTATATTATTATAATAAACCAGCAAGTTAAAGAAATTCTTCCTATAAAAAGCTTGTCTAATGAACCCTCCTTTAGGTTTATATTTCGACCCATTTGTATATAAACTGTCGTAAGATATAACAGTTGCATATACTGTAATGTATTTCTAAAAATACGTTATCGCTAAAAGTCAGGTAAACGGCATTTTATCACCTACCTGGCCTTTATTATTTCCAAGATTATTTGGGGTCGGCTACTAGTTTACTCGATTTTACCTGAATATCGGTTTTCCACGGCATGACTGGCATCGGACCTCCCTGAGGGCAAACTGAATTGGTAGATAGAAAGAAGTTGTCAGTATATTTGCGGGCACTGACTTTCCTATACCTAACGATTACCATAAGTATTAAGGACAACAAGGTATTTTACAACACAAGTTAATCTATCGGCGCCCTTAAACATTAGTGAATACAATTAGCAAACTTACAGTAAACTAGCGTTGTGTAAAATTTGAACAATTTCACCAACAGCTTTGAGCTTCTCTTCTGATATCTTGAGCCAATAGTTGAACGCAGAGGCCAATTTTTGTCGAATCTGCTTTCCAGGTACTTGTTGAATATATGTGTACGGCATCAGGATTTTCTGGAAAATAATAACGTGTCTACATACTCGCATATACATATAATCTAGGTGTTTTGTTTAGGGAAGCCCTACTTTACAGATACAGATAAATAAGGTTTACTAAGTAGTTAACAGAGAATGTTACGCCGCGGCTCCTTTGCTTCTCTATCCCGTAAAGTATATCTTTTATTTTATTTTTTCGTGTCACGTTGTTGCTCACAATGAACTCCGACCCTATATAAACGATTTTCGTTTTTTTTAAATGTGTGTTTGTCTAGCGTGCCTAAGATAGGATAGTTAACATCTTTCAATAGGAGCCGAGCAGGACTGAAAAGAGACTCAGACGAAGTTGCATGGGTTGTCTAGTACCATAGATGGGTCACGTGTTGCAACCACAGACGCGCAACGCCCAATGACAGAGTTACAAATGAGTTGCCGTCCTTTATTGCTCTTCGGTCTCACAGTGAACAGCAACACAAGAATTGCTTAACACCAGTCTTCTGAGTGGCATTGATATCATTTCAAGCAGGCCCATTTGTGTGGAAACATGGCTCTTTGACGTTATTCCATATAAATATTAGATAGATATGTTAACTGATGGTTAGTAACCACCACCGCCCAGTGATATATGTAACTCAAGTGTTACAAATGAAGTTTTGTCCTTTGAGTACTTCTCAGAATCAGGGCAAGACTCTCTAACTTAGTTGAAAGCAACAAAAGAAGTGCTTAATACCAGTTTTCTGTGCGGCATTGGTATCACTACGGTCGGGCAGACCCATTTGTACGGTAGATATGTTAACTGATGTTTAGTAATAACCGCCGCGCAGTGATACCTGTAACTCAAGTGTTACAAATAAAGTTTCGTCCTTTGAGTGCTCCCCAGAATCAGGCGTAAATCATGAAGAAATAGAATAAAAAGAAGAGTAATATTTTGGGCTGTCTGTGTATGTTTCTATGTTCCACCATAGCATATGGACCACTGAATAATTAATAAGCTCTCAATATATATAAATATATAAATTTTATCGTAAAAAAAGTTTTTTAAACTTTTTCTTGTATTTTTAGTATTTACTTGTAATTTTACTATCCTAATTTTGAATAACAGAAAATAACTCATGGTTGTTGTGTTTACATAACACACAATAATAGTAGGGAAATAAATGAGATTCTTGTAATAGCAAATGGATGTGATAACATAAAGGCGGTTTTCGCAGAGACAAAGTAAGTATTAGATAAGGTAAATAGCAAACGTCACGTGTCTAAAAATACGTTTAACTCTATTCAGGAATAACAACAAATTTAATAAGCTGCTATCTTATCGTAATGTTGCGGAAAGGTATTGCACTTTTGTTGTTTGTTTTAACATTGAAACAACAACAGGATTATGGAAAACACTGTTATTTGTAAACTCATTTAAAACACGAATCGGAATAATATTGAATCAGTTTGGCAACATGCTGTATATAGGTTTATTAGCTAATTGCTACTAACCGAATGCGCTGAATGACTAAACAGTTCTTTTATAGCTTCTACATTTGTTGATTGTTTATTTTCTTTAAAGTTCTTGTCAAGGATACGAGTTTCACAAGGTCGGTGATGTGGCAGTAGAGAGTAAATGAAAAACAACAATAACCGTAATCCTTCGATTCTTTTCACAAACTAGGTTAGTGGCGGCTTCAAATCTAATATGCAATTCGATTTTTAATGACCCGAGCACTAGATGTTATCAAAGTTCTTTAGATTGACGGCTGAATTTTTCAAAGATTTAATTACCACACGTAACAATTGCCAAACATATGTTCGTATAGCAACCGGGACCGACGACGTGCTCTTCTACGCAGACGTGGCACAGAGGAATGGGAAACAACAATAGGCTCATTAAATTATAGACAAGGGGAACCCCTAGAACAAAATAACTCCTGGATGAATTTAGTTTTCGTGTCAAAAACGGGAAGAAACACTCAGGGAGCCAGGAATCATAATGTAGGGCACTAAAACGATCTACGGTTAGGAAAAGCTGTTGTCTAAGTTATAGGATAGGAGTATGCCGCCCCAAGGCCTAAAGCATCCAGCCCCAAAAGCTGTGTCTAAATTGCTGCTTGTTTAGATGATCGTTAATGTCAGAATGGGTGGGAGTTCTGGATGTGCCTTACTTGTAATATCAGTCTATTATGATGTGAGTATGTTAAAGACAAGTATAAAATTAAGATGTGCATAAGGAAACGGCGAGGAAGGGAATTTTCGTCAACTCTAGACTTTCTGTCAAATTGAAAGAATATCGTTATAAAATAATTATTTGATAACAATCCTGCGAGAATGTACTGATGGCATGCGAGTAGCTGAAATATGTATTGTAACATAAATGATTGGTGTAATTAGAGTAGATCAAGTCAGGAACGAATACATTATAGCCTGAAAGTGATGGATGTAACACTGAAGATCAAAAATAAATTGTAGTATGGAATCCACTCTATGGAGTTTAGATACATTAGAGTGAGAATGAATAGTGGTAAAAAGAATTAATGCAGTGCAAGTACCTGGATGACCAAGCTTTGCTAGGGTATTTTTTTGTAAATATTCTAAATATCAATCCTCGCTAGATTGATTTATCACCTCTGAAACCCTCTGCATACTGAATTTCATATAAATTTTTGCATTTGTTTGATGTGGTGATGATGGCGATTCAGATTAAATATTTACAAGAAATGCTCGTTTATAAATATAAGATAGATTGATTATATTGTGGTTTGGAGTAAAGTTGAAGAAACATTAGTACAACTGTCTTTCATGAAGTCCTTATTATTAAATTGTTATTCCATAACAATTTAAAATACATCTCATTAATTAAAAAATCTATTTAAAAAATTAAAAAGCATAATCCTGTAAAATAATTATTTAAAATTTATATACTCTATGTCATATAGGCCATTGATACCTCATTCATTTCAATTGGTTTCGTAGTCAGTCAGGCAAAAAAGAATAAGATGGCAATACATTCTCCTCTTGCTCTTTAAAAAAATAAATAACTATATACATCAATAAGTTGTGGAATGTTTAGACTTTACTATAGTTCTGTCACATTATAGTTATAATCTAGGTAACATATTAATTTTATTTCATTATTAAAAATTTCCGTGTACCTTACGGAACAAAATAATGAAAAAAAAAATTTGGTCAAGGCATTCTCGAATTTAGGTCATAGCAACATTCACATTTATTTAAATATGGGTAGATATAAATAAATTAAACATCACTTATAAGACTTATTCATTTGTTAGAATTTTATTCTCACAATTTAATTAGTTATGAAAGTAAGAGTGAGAATACAACCTTTTGCTTCAATCTTGCTAAATTACAATATATATATTAACAGAAACAATAGTAAATAAATTAATATTTATTTTTAAACCTAACTGAAACTCATTTTATCTGTTCTTATTTTACTGTTGATAATTTGGTAATAATAATATTAATTAATTTCTTAATGTTTTAAAAAAAATTAAAGATCATTTTTAATACTTAATAAGAAGTACTTCATTTTTTTACACTTTGGTAACCTAATTACAATCTCTTCTATTTTAGCTCAAATTGTTTTTTTTTAATCTAAATAATAAATAAATAACTAATAACCAAATGTATTGTAATAGATAAAAGCATGTCATTGTCTCAGAATTTGGCGCACTGCGCCAACATATTCATATTTACAACATAGTTCATATTACAAACATAAGACCACATCCTTAGATACTATTTCAATTTAAAAATGAATAGAAATTTCTATTCAGAATCTATTGTAGTTTAGATGGATTAGATAAAGGCGGCAAACACATTATTATCTAAATAATATGTGAAACAGTAAGAAATAAGAATGCTTACTTCATCCTGGATATTATCTTCGGTAGCAGGAATAGTTTTCGACATTTTATAGACTGTTTACTATTATTTTAATATAGTCAACTTTGCAGGTACACGCACGGCAGGCCGATCGATAATTCTACGTTGACAGTTTAACACACCGACAGATTATATAGGCACTTATGACACTGACAACAATCCAGCTGACTGACAGTTTTGATAGAACGTTTAGGTACGTTCATTGTATCTATCATAATGATGAATGCAAGGCAAATGTTTGTTAGCTTATGACTAATTTTTTTTTGTTGCATTATCAGAGCTGCATACATTCATTAGAATATTTTATAGTGTAGACAAAACAGTCTGGTTTTGTCTTTTATAGATAACACCGTCTGGTTTTGTCTAGACTAGTATTCTACGCAAGTAATGTGGACCCAATTTACGTTACATCTACAGCTTTATGAAACCTTTTTTTAAAAAAACGCATACTGTCTCGGGTGCTAAGAAGCCGGGAAACCAGGTGCACCCTTAAAAGGCAATGGAACCCCGATGTTCTTTGGGCCACATACGGTTTGTAGATGGCCCCCTTCTCTGTAGGAACCCTGATGCTCCTTTCTGTAAAGAAAAGGACGCGAGCACTTTATAAGTTCGAGCCACCACACCAGAGCTTTATGCCCCATAAGTATTATAATTACTGCTGATAATTATGTTTTTTTAAGTTCATAATATATCACTACTAAATATTGTAGAGTTAATATTTTTCAGACTTCTAATAATACTATTTCTTGAACCACTTAAAAAAATATTGATTAAAAATAGTTTTCTTTCACAATCAAAGTGCTGTCAATTCTGACTATTTCTGACAGTTCAATATTTTTCTTCCGTTGTGTTGACTTACAATTGATTACTTTCTAAATAAATAAAATTACTCTCTACAAAATTATTCTGTACTTAAGAGAGAAACAAATTTTAAATTGTTATTATATAGGTGATAGTTAATTATGGGTTTCAAACAACTACACACTTTGAATCAGTTTTGATTATGTCGGCGCGAAATTATTTGTCGGCACGAGAGAAAAATACCAATAAAGTGATTGAATGCCTGCCAAATATTAATCAACAGAAGTTTAATTATCGTTCTGGATCGGAGCTACCTCCTCTATCAGCAAATACTAACCATTTTGTTAACCGAAATTTGAATTATTCCTACGAAGTTCAGCCGTATTTAGTAAATAGTCTCGACAGAGCCGGAACACCGTTTTCGGATTTTTTTTCTGATAGTGAAACAGGTAATCAAACAAAATATAGTAATAAAATGATAGCTAACTATGCTGCGAGATCACAACATATTCTATTATTTATCACATGGGACACTATGCACACAGATACTTGCTTGTTACCCTGACCTAAGATCTCAAATAAAATTAAATATATATATGTATTAATGACTTTATGCTTCTTTTTGGGGGTATCCTTCAGCAGTGGTATGGCAATAGTCTGATTATGATGAGGTTGACTAAATTATATTAGTTATGTTTTCATTCAGAACATGGTTTATTGCTTTAATATCAATTGGTTACTGTTTAGTAGCAAGTCTTATTAAATAAATGGAATGATACTTAGATGAAATATATTCTCATATGAATGATAGAAATATTGTTAAAAACTTATTCAATGCAGAAATAAATAAAAAATGTTTTAGACAGCCTTCTTCTTCTTCCTATACCTTTTCTTTAAAAGATTATAGAAGAAAATATTGTGGTTACTAACATATGCTTTTCATTGTACAGATGATGATAAAGAAATACACATATTTACATCCAAATTATGCTGTAGCTAGTGCTCCAACACCTTAGAGATGATGAATCTTCAGATACAAATCTAAATTTAAAACATCCAGTCTTTTTTTTTTATATTTAAGCTGCCAAAATGACTCTGCCCTGCCTGATGGAAAGCATGAGCAGAATCCAAGAGTGGTGGTCACCATTCTCAATGCGAAAAAGAACAATGCAGCATGGTGACCCACACTATGGCGGCCTGGGGGGAAGGAGGATGGTGAGGGGGATAGGGGGCGTTGGATTGGGGTATAGGCCTCCGGTATCCTCACTCACTCGATGAAACATAGCGTAAGCGCTGTTTCACACTGGTTTTCTGTGAGGCTATTATCACTCCGGTCGAGCCGGCCCATTCATGCCGAAGCGTGGCTCTCCCGCCAGATTGTCAATCCAAGTATCTAATCTAATATGTTTTGGATAATTTTTTACTATAATGAACATGTAACAGATCAAAAGATTGTGTACCGATTAATGGAAATACTCGTGTAGAATTAAGTCAATAATAATTTAAAAATAGGAAGTGTATATTTCTCTAGTGTGTATTACGCAACATGATATAGGCAGTATTGGCTATATTGTATAATATTTGCATACCCGATTATTGTTTGTATAAATCCAGCAGGTTAGTGGCTTAGTTCATATCTGGCTTTAAATTTCTATTATAATCAGAAAAACTCAATTTCAACACTCTTTGGCCTGACCCAGAAATAAACCACGCAATCTCTTGATCAATAGTTCCATGTGCTTACAGCTGGATCAAAGATGCATTTATAGTAAGAATGGCAGTACTATTTAAATACTTTTATGTTAAAATTGCTGCATTTCTTAAAGGTACTCCAGATTTTCATAGTGAGGAAAGTGACAGTAGTTCTGGATCAGCCTTGCACAGGAACACTGCAGAAGCTACAAAAACTTTAGTGGAAGAGTGGGAGAGGATTGAAAGGACTTTGTATAATGAGGAGGGAGAGAAATCTGTGCGTTCAAACATTATTGAAGAATGCAAGCAGTGGAGGCAGTTGCATCCACAGCTTAGGTAAGATACTTTTTCTTTATACTAGGTAGGTTGATACTAGGGATGTCCTGAATAGTGATTTGGCCGAATGCTGAATAACAATTATTTAGCAAGTCTCTGGACCTATGTGCCGAATATTCGTCAGCCGAACATTCCTCAGCCGAACATTGCTCAGACGAACATTTGGTGAGATTAAGGAATCCGTGGATGGAAGATTCATACATGCATCAGAAAGGTGTGACGGTAACATACCGTGAGAGCTTTTTTATTCGCGATTGGTTTATGGTAAGTGAGTGTTGTATTATTTAATATTTCATCTTCCGCATGGTGAATGACTATTTTCCGTTTTTATATACCCTCTTTCATTCATCATCATCGCCATCGATCGTCGTCGATTCTTTTCAATCACCGAGTGCAACTGGGCTATGAGCATACTCTTTCGTTCTACTGAACCTTTTCTCAAACAAGCTATGAGTCGGTTTTAAGGCTATTACGATACGGTTATAATACGTAAATAATATTTTTACGTGGAGCGACTGCTATCAGAAGTCGAAATTGAAGTTCTGTGGAAAGACTTGACTAATTTTTTTACGGCTTTTTGTTGGCTCCAACTACGCGTAAAACAACTGGGACAACTAGGATCGACGGCGAGGTCTGAAAATTATAAGAATAGTTACCCATCAGTATACTGACCTGATTAAGATTTCTTTACATTGCACAGTGCTTAACTTCTTGGTTAATAGGTACAAGTGTGTGTGCAAACACATGTGCAGTCTCTGTTCTCTCAGTGTCACAATCTGATGAGACGGCTATCGGACACGAACGGGGATAGATCAGGCGCGGGACCGTCAGGTTAAGACCCCAACGTGCGAATTCCGGGCTGTTACATCAGAAAATTCAATAACACATTTTGGCCGGACCCAGGAATCGAACCCGAGACCTCTTGATCGACATTCGCATACGCGAACTGCCAGATCAACGAGACAGTTTGCAGAGCCGTCCTGCTTTCCACTTATCACCCACTTTATGTTCGCCCCATTAATGCAAATTTTTGAATACTTCCTAAAATGCGTTGGTGAATAGTTCGGGGACCATAAAAAATACAGAACTCTATGCATCAACTTTATCGACTTCACTCTTTCGAAATATCGTCAGTCGAAACGACATAGTCGTAGAGCTTTCAGAATTGCCTAGGCCTTGATAAGTGGCGTGGCATGTCTTGGAAGGGCCCTGTATCAAAATTAGTTAGAGGGCCCGAATGATGGGTAAATATTTCTCACAGAAAAAATCAAAAAAAGGTTGGCATGAATTAAAATAATTATTTATTGATTTATGATTATAAGTTTTCACTTCCTCCAAGAAATTGAGCTAACCAAACAATTTAAATTAAACATACACTTTTCTTACCTCTTTTCGGCAAATTGATTTATCATCTTTGTATCTATAGTAGAATACCATTTTATTTTCTCCAAAATTGCTCCTTTCTCTACAATATAGGCAAGTCTGATAACCGTTCCTGTCCCATCAAAGTCTTTAGATAATTTTTTGTCAGTTTTAAATTTGAAAAACTTCTTTCAACTTTAGCGGTTGTAACTGGAAGGGTCAAGAATAGAATGCATACTGTTAATACCTCAGGAAAATAAAACTATTTACTAAAAAAAACCGACTTCAAAAAGCAACCACGCCAACTCCCTGCATAGAAACTATAAAAAGCGTAAAATATGCTGGTTTCAATTTGACTGGCTTAAATTGCAATATGTCAATTCTTGTCCATACCTAATTCTATTAATTTAAATAAAGTAGTATTGTAATGTGTGCTAGGGGCACCTTAAATCTGGATGTTAACCATCCAACGGAAAACGAAACTGAAACGAAACCCAGCTAAAGTTTGGAAGTTTCTGAAGTTACTGGGAGTAGGTAAATCTGTGCACGAATATTTTCCTAAAACTGCCAACTTAAACCTTCTTAATCAACATTTATCTGCTTCAAACCAAAAAAGACACACACTGAAACGTCTTATTTCTGCCCCATCTCCTGACGATTCTCCCTTAGTCTTTAGTAAATTTTCTGATTGTGATGTGTGGTAAAGCATAGTATCTATTAGTTCGAATGCAGTAGGTTCTGACTGTCAAAGCCGTAATATGATCCTCCCAATCTTTGATGAAATTCTTCCAGTCATCATCACAAAAACAAAACCCTGAATCCTGCGTTTATCGTCATTTCCATTCTCCCATTTGCTCCAAAATCTTAGAACGTCTTATCCGTACTCAACTTGCTATATTCATATCCAGAACCCTGCTCCTAAATCCTCTCTAGTCCGGGTTTTCTCCCGGGCGTAGCACCACTACTTTCCTTATCCACATTACGGAGGACATCAGATCTGCTATGGATAACGGTGAAGGTACCGTACTAACACTCCTGGACTTGACGTTCTGCTGTGTGTACTCCGCTCTCTTAACATATCTCCAGCAGCAGTTGACTGATTTTAACAACTAACTGTTTGGTCGCCGGCATCGCATAAGGATTGAAAATACTTCTGGCGTACTACAGGGCGACGTGCTCTCTCCCCTACTTTTCTCTATTTTTATCAACACTTTCACTAACAATCTGTTTTCGTCCTGGAGGCTAGGACAAGGTACTGTTCATGTTGAACTCTTTCTCGCTGAGTCTTAAAATGTTTGCTGCTGCAGGGTCTTTGCGCAGACTACACAATTTTATTCCTACTTCAACCAAGATTGCTCTTACACAATCCCTTATTTTCCCATCCTTGTTTATGCTGATTCCAGTTATCTAGATCTCATTTAAGATCAACTAAGTAAGCTTGAAAGACACAAAACCCTATGTATAAGGTTCATATTTGCATTACGCAAATATGATCACGTCTCGCAACTACCGTAAACAATTTATGTGATTACCCATCCCCCTTCGCTAGAATGCTCATATTCTTTCTCTTCTATAAACATTCCGTTCAATCCTTTTACTCCACGTTACCTTAAATTAAGGAATTTAAAATGCCTGGACACACTACAAAATTCCTCGGCCAATCCTTTTCTGTCTAAACGGTACGATTATGGAACGCTGTACCAGTCGCAACTAGACGTGCATAATCTCAAACTGCCAAAATCCATAATCAACTGTTATTATTTTACAATCAATTGGGTCACAGTTTTGAATTTTAGGCTGTGTATAATATCTATGAATCTTACCTTTACCTCTCCTATACTATATACTTGTGTCATATAATATTGTTTTGATATATATTTATACTGATTTATTTTCCTTTTCCAAATTACTCTCTAAAACACTACACTACACTCTACGTCTGCCCAATAACGCTACTTATTTCCGTCCCACGGTTGCCTGGAAGAGTTTAGCAATAAGGCCGCCAATTGTACTATAAGATATGTACTGATTTATCTGGTGTACAATAAAGCGATTTATTATTATTAAATATATCGAAAAGAGACTCTTATTATAATAATGCCCCTTAATTTTGTTTTCACATGTATACTTTTTTGCCCATATACTACCCACCCTTAAAGATAATTTAAATTCGTCATCTCGACTACTGCTTAGTATTGGAATAGTAGAAGAATTGTAGCAGTAGGATAAGATATGAATTTATTGTACAGTGAAATCTAAATGGTATTGCAAACAAATTGGGTTAAGTTTTCAACATTCAATATTACTAGTAAAAGCTGTTTGGGTCTACATATTGTTTATTCTTTTCATAGAATCGTTTTAAATTTGGTACGTCAAATATTTGACATATGAATATTTTACAGCAATGGACTCATTACTCGTTGAGTGGCCCAAAAGTTTAGAAATGAGGTTAGGATGTCGGCATTTATGTTAATTAACAAAACAAAACCTTCACCCACATTGGTGTTAAGAGGTACGGCATTTAAGAGGTATATATTTTGGTTTGGATTCATTATAAGTGCAGACCTCATTCAACTTTTGACTTAGAGGGACGGGAGACTGCATAAATAAAATTTGATAGAAGTTTACCATGGAGAATATCAAGTCATTTTACCATAGAGAGTCAGTACATTCAGAAACAGTCATGTAATTATTACTTTGTGTCTATTTATTATTCATGGTCAAAGGAAGCTCTTTAGACCATGACACGATATGAATACTAGGAAATATTCGTCCTTGAAGTCGTATAATTACATATAAATTATTGATTTTCAGAATCGTCGGCAAAGCTTTACAATTGCCGGACAAACGTTTGTCATGTAGACAGATTGAACACGATGAGGTGGTTGCGATGCATTACAGCGATTATGAAGAATTCAGTGAAAGTGAAGAGCGGTTGTCACAAAGCAGCACTGACGTTACACCGCAAAATTCACCGAGAACATCCGTTGAGGATTTGGGTGAACACAAATTGGCCAGAGAAAAGATATACCCCACATACAACGATGAATATGATTTACCAAGTTCCTTTTGCTCCCTGCTGCAAATTACACCAATCCACATCCGAAGTCCATCTCACAAGAAAAAACAAAACCCGTCTATTCTGAGGTCGGACTTAGCGTCGTCGCGATGGATGAGAAACCAAAGACCAGATTCTTCGATAAATTGTGATAGAAATAGTGCTAAGTCTTTTGTTTCTTTAGATACTAGGAACTATGGTCCTGTTGCTTTAAGTGCTTCAGACCGCAATGCTATGCTGAACAACAGGGTTGGGACCGCAAGGCATAGAGATTTAGCGCGGTTAGAACCTCTTTGCACACCGGAAATGGGAAACAACGAACTAACGAGATTATCAAACGGTATTTCTCCCAATTATAACATTAGGAAGATTTCATTGCCGCCTTTGCTCCTAGAAGAAGAAAAGAAAAAAGTTGCAATTGGATCGGCCAAGAAACATACTATGAGACCTAGGAAGAAGGTTACAAAGAGTTTTATCCAGTTTGACAGAATCCATTTTAATTAAAGGTTGAACCAATTAGAGCATTTTGCGATGCTTAATTTTTGATGAAATTTCTATACAATCTATATGAGAACGTTATAATACAATATAAAAGTAACAGCAGCTTATAAAATCCTTTATTTTATAAGAAATAACAGTAAAATTTGGTGTAAATACTTTTGGTTTGTAAGCAAATTGGATATTAGTGGATAAAATTCAATTGGGGAGTAATATAAAAACTTTTAATAAAAAAAAATGATATTTTATCTTTCTTATATGGGTTGTATTTAATTTTACCGAGTGACGAGTGCGAAATTCACTTAGCAAAATTGTATTTGTTTGAATATTTTGATATGTTGCACTTGAGTGATAATAAATTTATGTAATTTCATTACAAAAATTATGATTCTATTGACGAGAACATTAGATTAATGCCTAGGATCAAATCAGGCTATTGATATTGTGTGGAGTTTTACCCAGTTTCATGCGATTGGAATTTTAATTCAAACAAATTAGTTTTTCAACGAATGTTGTAAATATACAACGTTCACTATTTTTGTATAATAATCTCACATAGTGGTAAGTAGGTGACATTAGAACTATCTGATTCTTTCTAGTCATTAGAATTAATTGCATTTGATTTGATCTTCATAAAGGAGTAAATGTATGATGCACTATTTTCAAATGTAAATGCGATGTTTTGTGACAATTTTTGTTCTTTGATTTAAATACTGTCACATTATTAATATATTTTTATTACAAAGTTCGGTTGTGTTTGAAGTTTTTTTTATAATTTTCCTATAGTGAACTTTTGAGCCACGGCCCTCAGTTCCCGACAGTCTCGCTATTCCTGGTCATGGTGGCGACCATGGTAACAGCGAGTCGGGGGTGCTATGAATACGGCAGGCTACCACAACTGACTGACCCTGGTTAAGTATAATGGCCGCACATTACAGCTAAACTCGCGTCTGGCACAACTCGAAGTGGCACTTGAGAAGATTAGATGGCATATTATAGGGTTATGTGAAGTTCGAAGTGAGGGGCAGTACACCATAACCCTTGACTCAGGCCGTCTCATGTAGTTCCGTGAGGGAGACCAACAATCTCAAGGTGGCGTTGGTTTTCTGGTTAACAAGCCCTTTCTAGCAACGTTGTGGAAATATAGGTAGCGTACCTCATTGTCAAGCACACTAAGAGGTATAGCCTCAAGGCAATGCAAGTGTACGCACCGACCTCGGCCCAGTCGGACGATGATGTTGAGGATATGTTCGATGACATATAGAGGTCCTCCATTTCACTACTAAAACCTACTAAAACGTTGTCATGGGTGACTTCAACGCCGAAACGGGAGTACAAATTGCAGCGAATCGGTAATAGGACCCCATGGATTTGGAAACAAAAATCAAAGGTGGCAAATGCTAGTCTACTTCCTCGAACGCGAGGGGCTGTTCTTGATGAACTCTTTCTTCGAAAAACGGCCCCAAAGGAAGTGGACGTGGCCAAGCCCCGACGCTATGACTTGTTCATGACGCTACTCTGGAAAGGACGTAGCATAAATATCAATGGCGAATAAATTACTCACTTGCGGTTTGCGGACGACATCCTCATCATGGCCGAGACGCTATAGGACCTACAACGGATGCTGAATTATCTGGCTGACTCTTCTGTATGCGTCTGCCTACGGATGAACTTGGGTAAAACCAAGGTCATGTTCAATGAACATACACTACCATAACAGGTCGCGTACACGGTACGGTTCTCGAAGTCACTCAACAATATGTGTAACTCGGGCAGACTTTGCAGTTAGGTAGAAACAACTTCGAGGATGAGGTAAACAGGAGAATTCAGCTGGGTTGGACAGCGTTTGGGAAACTTCCTTGGGTCTTTTCATCTTCGATCCCACAATGCCTAAAGACAAAAGTCTACAATCAGTGCGTCCTACCCGACATGGCATACGGAGCTGAAACGTGGACGCTTACGGCATGGCTGGTCCACAATCGCTCAGTTAGCTATGGAGAGGGTTATGTTCGGCGTTTTTCTATGGGATCGGATGAGAAATGAGGTCATCCGGCAGAGAACCAAGGTCATCGACAAAGCAAGCAAAGAAGTGGCAGTTGGCTGGCCATATTAGCCGCAAAACTGATAACCGATGGAGTAAACTGGTTCTTGAGTGGAGACCGCTACTTGGCAAACGTGGTGTAAGACTTCCATAGGCCAGGTGGAGTGATAATCTGCGTAAGACGGTTTGCAGGAGCTGGATGCGAGAAGCCGAGGATTGAACCAAGTGGCGTGCAATTGGAGAGGCCTTTTTCCAGCAGTGGACTCTTCTGTTAAAAAGAGTAATTTGCATGAAAGATATCAGTTTCTTAATGGCTTATCAGCTTTAAAATGATTAAAATATATATTTCGATTCCGATGGTATTCGTTTAGTGAGTGATTTAAACGTATTTCTTAATACGTCGTTTATACTTAAGGGATTAATTCAAACTAAAACGGTGACACGGGTAGTCAATCAAACTACAAACTACTTTAGTTATATAAAAAGTTACCACTTAATGAGTCATACAGTACAATTGGATGTAATTAACAAATGTTGGGTTTTAATAATTATCACTATCTAACATCTGGAAGATAAAAACATATGTTAGTACAAAAAGGCAATACAATAAAACAAGGTGTTCAAATACAAATACAGAATTTATTTTGATATTTACATTATTTGCATTTTATTAACAATCAACATCAACAATATTAAATAATTTGTTCTTGTGGTGTGATACATTTAGAACAGTCTGATAATAGTTACAAGGCTCGCGATTGTCGCCATTTTATGTAGGTGTACAAAATGTCGTGTGTCGCGGCCGATGTAACAATATGTGGTATGGTGGTTCTTGTACATGATTATCTAGAAGCAGTGAAATATGGAATTTTTATGCAGAAAACTTGAGCAACTGCGGAGAAAGCTGTGAGCTTCAGTTTTTGGGTTGCCGTTACGAAAAAAAGTCCAATTTAGAATTGAAATCATGTAGTTATATTTCAAAAGAGAATAGAAGTGTTTATGTTGGCAACCCGTTATAAAGAGACGTCTTTCGCGCCAAAATGAGCAAATCATTTGGTTATATTTTAGCACTGTGTAGCCTCTGCATGTGCATGTTGATACTGTACTGTACCCTTGTAATAAGTTGATATAGGTTATCTAGAATACGTTGCAGTTACTATATCATGCACGGAATATACAATGCCAAAATAAACAAGCCTGACTCGAATCAGAAATCAACAAAAGTCAGTAAAAATTTAAATCAAGCCTCAATACACATTGCTAATTTCTGACGCAAAATAAATGCGAAGTGGGCGAAGCTAAAACAAATGGGCTTAACACAACGTAATCTTGAAAAAACGCCATTCGATAAATAGTTAAAGTTGCTACTATGAAGTTGTTAATATTACGACAGAAAGTAGTGTTGTGCTCTGAGGCCGTAAACAAACGCAGAATCAGATTAAAATCAATAACATGGAAAGAATAATAACTATGGCTTAAGACCAGTGTCGTGGCGATAGAGCTTTCAGTTTTGTTGCTATTTTATATTTTTTTCATTTACACAATATAAATTTAAATTGTTACAATTATTTATCTCACAGCCATCATTATATATTGATACTACTTTAATAGACAGGACTAGTGTAACAACACGATAGATGGCAGCTTACAAAAAGGGTCTAGCGAACATCTGTTAAAGAGCGTAAGATTTATACATACGTATATATAATACATGAAAAATTCACCTTGTCCGTTCTAAAAACGTTAACAACCTCAAGCTATTAGCAATAGTCAACAATGTTGTTAATTCTAAGATTTTAATGCACACAACATGGATTTACTAAATTTTCATAATAGGCATTTTAGTTAGTGTTTTTTTTTAATATAACAATCGGTCTAAGTAGAAAGTGGTTTTATAAATTTTAAATATGGTAGGGAGAAATGTTCCGGGGCGGAAATTATTATTTAAGTAACATTGATCTGGCCTGGTGACCGTGAGTACACTGAAGCGTAAACTCAAACATTATTCACTTAGGATATTTACGTCTTGTTCAGAAGTTATTTGCACAATTTCGGTTAAGACAACATAGCAGATTTAAAAAAAAATCCTTTTTCAAAGATTTATAATATATACGTACTTGTGGGTTTGTACTCGACTAAGGTGCTTTAATTGAATTTAGTGTTGAATAAAAGCGTAAAGATAAAGATTAGGTCGTTACTTTTGTGATGTAATTTATTGTGCTTGAGCCTTATTTTTGATTTAACATCAAACGACGTGTCCTGTAATCTTATGAAAGATTATACTTCAGTGCACAAACGCCTTAAATTTAATATATAATTGTCGTGCCTTTTGGAAAGATCTCATACATTTTAATCCTAATTCGAAGAGCTAAGATCACCATCTCTAAATAGGTACTTGCGCACTTCAAATTCATTAAGTGTAGATATGAATAGATTACGCTTTCTATTCGATTAAAAATCGTGAAACCATATGTACCTTTATGGCGTTGTATAACATATTATGTGAATTTAAATTCTTTGACTGCGTACTATTTTGTTTCGTCAATTTCGTAACCGTTTGTATGAAACCTAAGTAATCAACAGGAAATCATATTAATACACATACACTATAACTTCATTGTGACTGTTCAATTACTTATCAAGTCTATGAATTACTTAGGAGAGTTAATAGATTTATTATTACTAAATAATGAAGGCAGCAAAATGTTAGTGTTTAAGTTTATATCTTTAATGAATTTATTTAATAAATAATCACATATTAAAACAAGACACAGAAGTCACTTCAGTTCTCTATGTGCACGACGTGTACGTGTGATAAAAAGACTTAAATAAGTCTGTTTGGCTGCGATTTTGTGCACGTATAATAAAAGGACTTAAAAGATTATAAACGCCTGATAAAATAGATACATCAGATATTTATTGTCTTGATTTTGAAACAAATGTAGAAAAGTAATCAGTTGTTGCTATATTTTATATATGCATATTTAATTCAAGCACAACAGATATCGTTATCGTTGTATTGTTCTTTATCCATGTATATCAAAGAGAAAATTATCCTAAGTCGATTCTGTGCCCGAGTGATATACAAAGACAGATTATAGGTAGGTAGGAATATAGATTATAGGTATAGACCGTATAGGTTTTCTGTCTATGTACGTCATAAAAGAAAATATACAAGTCCCATCCAATACGATAGTATAGGTTTGCCTCATGGTTACGATAGGATAGGGATGGATACGTCCATATCGTATCGTAGCTATGAGGCAAACATATTTGATCGCAATTAAATTTTGGGGACTTGGAACTTAATTTGGGATTATTCCTTCGGGTATTAATTTGAAATACCATTGTAATTTTCACGTAACAAATGCCGTGAAAAACCCATGGATGAACAGTTCATTCGTGATCGTGATATTTGTAACAATGTCGATACATCGGAAACTAACTCTCGGCAAGAACCATAATAAATAACCCTTTTATATTAAATAACTCCTTCGTGGCCCTACCACGTATCGACGTGGACTAATACAATTAGTAGGTATTGCCATTATTTTATTTGATACATCTTTTTATTTCCTTTTCTCTTGTTGATGAAAAATAAAAACAAATAAATACATTTAAGAAGAAGATATTCTATAGCAATCAATAAATCGATAGAATAGTTTAACTCATATATTTGATTGAAGTGATAAAACAGTTCACGCCTTAAGTTATTTTGTATTTCGTTTTTTAAATACCTAATAAGATGTTTTTGTATTATGTACTTATAATGAAAAATCGTAGGTGTGCGCGCTTAACTTAACGCTTGTCCTTATTCGTAAAATCGACCACTAGTTATCACCTAGTAACAAGTCGTAACATGCCTATGATACATACACATTGCATATTAAACAATAAATGGTAACATTTCTCTTCAAGCAAAACACACAGAAGGACTCAGCTATATTCTCTCTCATTAAGGCGATAATACATTTTTTAAACACTATTCCGCACACTGACCCACCTCTATAAACTTTTAATTGCGATAAATATATTGTAATGCTGTATAAAAATATTAAAGAAAAATCGTCATTTTAATATTAATACTTAATTAACATTCATAATTAAATACCAAATCAATAGCGTGTATTTTACATTTTTACAATGAGACATCCCAACTCTATCCTATCTAGCATAGTGACATCGAAGCCTAATTCACAACAAACTACACACGATAGTATTGAATATATTTTTTTAATATAACCGTAGCCTTCTATTTTAATGCAAAGGAGACGTATATTGAAAAATTCTTAGGTAACATACAAAATTACACTTGACTATTTACATTCTAGCTAAAAATTTAAAAAATTGAGTGGCGAATGCATCTCAAGACGGTACACTAAATATTAGGTACCTAGTTTGGCTAGGGCTCCATGCATAGGTCACTACTTACCGATATATCAAGCTCAAATTACAACTACTCCACTATATTCGGCTGTGTGAGGTCATCGTTTAGTAGCTAAACTTGCCCCTCCATTGGCAGACCCTACGCCGAATAAGCCAATATGAATTTCAACAATTTAATAGTTTTGGACAGACCGAATAGTTACAATTACATAAATAATATTCTATTGTGCACAACCATCTCGTAACTTTACATGTCTTTACATCCGTTGGTAATTCAAGTGTATCTTACGTTTTTGAAAGTATTTGTGAGAGGGCAGTTATTCTTCGGGTGCGTACGTATTTCTACTATAGGTAGAATTTAGGAATATAAGTACGCAGAAAAATAAATTTGTTCAGGACTGTGATCTTTGTACCATATTCGATATTATTTATCTATGGATAATCCAGTGACTTTACGAAAAATATGGCAGTATATTTTGCATTCAATTCCTTTACGAACATGGGTAGGCTATTTTCTGTTAAAGAACTGAAATGACATCAGGTTGCTTAGTGGACTTTGAACTGACACATTTATTTAAATATTGTTAGAACGCATACTAGTGCGGCATATTTTCAAGACCGCACATTCGAATATTCGTGAAAAATTAGACAATAACCTATTTGTAATTAAGGCCGGTTTTGCCTATTCTATTCGAATGAAATGATTTCTATGTGATTATGATAAATATACCCATGTACAGGATGTTTGATAAAACTTTAAATACTTTCAAATATTACTCACTATCAGTAAAATTGAGGTATTCAATAATTTTCAGATATTTATATAAAACAAATTAGTGCTGTTGCATGCGTGAGACGCTTAGCGGACTTAGTGTTGCACCCGCTCTATAATATTCATCAAACATCTTGTATTTTAGTAATAATTATTTCAATATATTGTATTCTATCCGATGTACTGTATGATACTAATTGGTGAGGCGAATGTAAACTAATACCTAATAAATTCTAAAAAGAACCTTCAACTGACTGCACTTCGTGTTTGGGTGTGAACTGGATCAGAACGCGAGAGATCTTGTGCAGACAGTTAAAGTCACTTATATAATACAATCAACAGTAAACTATTAAGAGTCCACAATCGTCAAAGCACCCGGAGTTAACACTAAATACATGGCAGGCTTCAGAAGCCCTAACTATTTTAACAATGATTTGAAAATAATATCACACATTTACAGCAAAATTACACTTCGCACTCGGTGTCCCTTGCAACCAAAAACCATTTTCAAATAATTCCAACTAACTCGCAATGGCATTTTTTTTTATTATTTAATCATAGTTCATCGGTACTTCCGTGTGCAGCGCCATATATCACGTCCACTTTGACAATCCCCCAAAAAAAATCGGGAATAAGAAAAATAAAGAACATAAAATATAGCATATAAATTTTATTAAAATAAAAATAAACAAAAAGTGGTACTACATGGTGAGGCTGATGTCTCTAACAATATACCTATACTCGTATATATTTTTATACAGAATCGTGTGTGAAATCGCGTCTAGAAAGATTTCCCTTTGAACCTTATTTTTCGGAAAGGAAATTATACGTTTCTGCATAAAAATAATGCTCTATTGAGTATCTAACCTCATAAAATATAAAATAATAATATAAGTGGTAAAAAGTGATCAGTGAAACTGTTTGCAGACTAGTACCATACGTGCATTATATATATATTTATATGACAGAGTGTCTTAAGAACTAAATACCTGATGAGTTTAATGACAACCCATAAAAATAACATAAAATTGTATAATCACAAATTAAAGACGATAATATGATGTGCTAAACAATCAGTCGATGAATAAAATTAAATGCCTTATAATATGTCTAAATTTCAGCTTTAAAAATAGCGCCTTAATTACGTGAAAAGTGAGAGAAAAACTACTGAATAAGGAATGGATTTTCTAAGAAAAGCGATAGCCTATACCTAATGTCCATTTATACATTTAACTGTTATGCAATTAAAAGTTTAAAGGTTCCTTTCTCATTGAGCATTACTTATTAATTAAAACAAAGATCTTAAAAGAGTAGATCAGATAGAAATTGAAGACTCCGAAGTCTACAATATACTGTCTCTATTGTCATATCAGGTGTGATCTGTCAAAGATTTGATGCGAAACTTGAAATTTTACACAAAGATTCTGAACGTAGTCAATAGACATTTCACTGATCAGAGAAGATACAGTTGCCTGTCTTACATAACACAGTTCGTCTTTTATTAGAAAAAAGTAGAAGTAACCTTAATATTGCAGGAGAAGATAAAGTTTGTCAAGACTCAGCCGCAAGTGTGCTGTGCACGTGCCTATGTAAATTACCTATACCATTTATACGAAATACCTATGAACTAAAATAATCACCACCACCATAGTATCCTTTTAAAATAATTAGGTTAAAAATGAAAATTGCCGTTAGTGTCCCAGAAGCGTGCTGTGTCTATTTGCTGTGATCTATGGGTACTTTCAAGTGTAGTCAAATATAATTACGATTTATTGATTTGTTAGAGACTTGCTTAAAATTTAATATAACTCTGTTTCGAAAAAAGTACATATAACGTTATTTCATTTACTAATAAATGTAAGTACTCACGTTTAACTTTATAAACTTTATAAATTCAACAAGAATTAACTTTGTCTAATTTTATTACTCTAAACATCGAAAGCTTTTAATATGTATATTTGAAGGCTTTCTAAAGTCGTTATCATTGTTAACATAATATGTAGTTAAATCTTTGTCTCAGTTCCTATAGTTTGTCTTTCTCTATGTTTGAGTTCCATTGTAATTTTGAGTTATTGCGAGAGCAGTCACAGTTGGACAATCTCTCAGTACAGTACTATAAGGTGGTAGTTTATTGCTGCGAAAACAAATACTAAATATCCAAAAGTGCATAGGAAGTGTAGATTGCTGTGCATGGGAAGTGTTGAAATAATTCTAAGTAATTTGTTTAGTTGCCAAAATGAAAAGAAAAGAAGGTAGTTAAGGTAGCAGCACTCCCGTCGTTATATTTAATAGAATACATATTAAAGGATATAAATGATCGTCGTGGACGTTATACTTTTGAGTAGGGAGTGATGCCGGTGAGGTTCTCGGGAGGTATGGTAGGATTGTCGGAGTGGTGTGCTTGGGCGACGGGCCCTACAATCTATATGTAGGAGTAGGGTCCGTCCGTGAGGGCGCTGCACAGCAATAGTCAGGAGGCGTCGTCCTTGCCGCCGCTGCCGGTCGCCGAACCCGCGCGCCTGCTCGACCGGTACTCCATGCCAGGGTCGAACTGCATTAGGACGAACACCTGCGCACATATCGAACCAATATTATACTTGGAAGAAACGAAGGATAAACCCAAAGTACACACAAGGGATAGAGTCATGGGTCTACTAAGGAGGCAAACATTAATATTCTCTCACAGGGACATTTGATTCCAAAATAGACACAGCCTGTTAATCAAACTGATGATAAACATTCAGGATCACTACGTACTAGACAAACAGGACCGTCAATCAAATCTTGAAGAAAGTAAAAGAAAACCTGAAATGCTGACAAATAAAAATACGAGGGATTGTCATGGCTTTAATAAGGAGGCTAAATGCTTTGGTGTGCTAACATAGTGGTTTAATAGAGCACATGTTGCCCTTGTAAAATATTTTACCTGATCAGTAGGAAGCAAAGAGAAATCATCGGGAGGGTTCGTGATAACGTAACGCTTGCTGCTCGCATCGCACGAAGACGACGTGTCACGAAACCGGTAGAGGCCGATGCACAGCATCCCGTACGTACTGAGCGCTGCCACAAACAGATCTCCGTACTTGCCGGTCTCGCCGAACTGTGCTAACGGGCCGTCGTATAGGGAGATTTGACCTACTCTACATCGATCCCTGTGCAGAAAAATTTTTTTATCAATGTCTCTTTAAAAATACCTAAAAAAAATTCTTATACCAACTAAAATGATAAATTCAACCTAAAAATATTATAAAGTTTGCTTATTATTAAGGTCCATCTCGTATCTTTCGCTTTTGTTCTTCCTTCCTGTGCCGAGCGGTCAAACCTGGAACTCACTACCAGCGCACGTGTTCCGTTCCACTATGATCCCGGGTCCCTTCAGCGGGGCATGAAAAAGCATCTCTGCCGTAAAAGCATTGAGGATGGTGACCACCACTTTTGGATTCTTCGTCTTTCCGTCAGTCTTTCTTTCAGAGTTATTTTGGCAGCTCATAATATAAAAAATGCGTATTGGCTACAAGTAGAAGGCATGTATAAGAGGTGTGCTTTTCACACCCACATTAATATTTTTAAGTTTTCTAAGTTTGAGAAACTGTTTAATTTTCATTGCCTATTGAAGTCAAGTCTGAAATCAACAGCTAGGTTATCGATTACCTTCACAAGTATTACAATAGTCTTAAATTAGACGCTTAAATGTTGTGAAAGCAATCGACAATGATAGTATTTGACACACGAGAACTCTTCGTTTTTTATTTCGCCACTGTCCAATATGACGCCTGCTACTGTTTTCATGTAAATCAACTTATAGCACAAATAAAGCAAGAAAATACTGCGCAGCTTTACCTATTTGCTAAACTCTCAGACGTGGAGTATCCTCCTCGTAATCCAGCTCCCTCAGCGAGGATCAGCTCCAACTCTGGAGTGGCGCCGCCAGTAATCAGCGACCGAATTAGCGTTAAGGCATTTTGGTTGAAATAAGTCTAGAATGAAACATAACCGTAATTATAATATGTTTACATTAAAATCTGCGGATTGATTGCTAAATTTAGTAGTGGCTCTAATTTCTCTTATTAAAAGTCAAACGCTAGTTTCTGTAATTAATATGTCGTCGTCTGCTTACCTACTTTTAATACCTGGATTAACATAAAATTTTTTTTCGTGTCCTGTTTTTACTACGATCTATCTTCTTACGAGGGCATTTGATAATAGGTCTGATGCGATTTCCATTGGTGTGCTCAGTTTGCGACTGATTTCGTATCCTACTTTACTTTGTTTGATCGATTGATATGTTGTTGTTTAATCATTAAATAAATAAGCTTGAATCTTAACCCATTTCGCTGATAAATCGTTTAAAACCATCAAATAAACAACGATTTCCCACCTTGACAGTGTATACCCCAGTGTGCACTCAGGACGTTTTAAATATTAAGCAAGCTACGTCAATACTAGTTGGAGATCTATGCAATTTTTATATATATATTATTACTGCAGTAAATAATAAAACAGTAATAATCATATTTGCAATAAATGCTCTTTAGAATTAACTATAACTCAGAACAAATGCTTTGATAGATACTGCAACACATTCTCTGTGTAATTCAATGACAGTCATTACCGTGGAAATACATATTAACGCGAATGTCGACCTAATAGTATTTGATTGTCTTTAAGAAAGTAAGCTTATGGTGGGTCACGGTTCAAATTTATCGATAGTGCATTAAATATTATCTTGTAGTAATTTTAATGAAAACAGAACAGAACAATAACTTTCATGAATTTACTTTCACTTCAATTCATTTTTAGTAGCTGCAAATGTCTATTGCCTTTTCTTTTACATAAGACACCTCATTTCGAAATTATCTTCTTAAATAAAATAAAAAAACCTTGAGTTTTCTAAAATTATTATTAAACTAAATATTAATATATTTTTGTCTGAGTATAAATATTTCAACGGATGTTTAAATGTCTGATGATTTTCTTAAAGTAGACTTACAGTGGACATAAGAGAGTCGAGTACACTGACAGCGAAAGCTGTACCGCACGCGAACGGCTGTGTCAGATACAGCTCGGTATCAGGGTCGTCGTCGTCATCTTGGTCCAGGAACTGTACGTTGCTATCGTTAACTAGCTCTGGAAATATATAGGTGGAAATTATTTATTTCATATATCTATTTACAGCAATTCCTAGTCTAACAACCGAGTCATTTGAAGACCTAATGTTTTAAACTGTTCAGTTAAATCGTGGTTGAACAGAGGTAATCGATTTAAAATATTTATTTGTAAATTCCAATGACAGATAAAATCCAGTTCAGTAAGGCATTTAATGTTTTCATTTTAACCATCACATTAACCTACCGGTAATCATAGGCACATTGGCACCATACACAGAGCCTCTCCTCTGCAGCAGCACGGGCGCATGCGGCTGGCCGGGCGGCGGCGGCGCATTGCTTGCCCCATTCGTACCGACCCCAGCACTTAGCACCCCTATCGTGTCGTCGAACGTCATCGCCTTGATGTTCAACGAAGCCAGAATAGCTTCCTTGTCTGCCAACGTCGGGTCATCGTTTGATGGCACCTTCGCTGATAAGATACAGCACATGTCACACAGGTTTACATTCACTGCACGCAAGTCGGCCCGGCTTAGCGGTGAACCCTGGAAATAATAATTCAAATCTGTTATTTTTTCTATCTCTGTACTCTGAAAATCTACGTGAATTTTACGTATCTGGCTGGGAATGAACATATAAATATATGTTCAAGTTACTCATTAATTAAATCCCGTCTTATTCAGGACTGTTACAAATATAAAATAAAAAGAAACAGTCCATTGCTCTCGGTATTCTCAAATGATATACTTATATTTTATTTGAATACATAATATTAAATATTTTCTGATAGAAAGAAATTATATTTATTGAAAACTCTTAATACTCAGTAAAAATAAAAAAAAAATTAAAACCTAACAACATGTTTCCCAAGTCTATTCTTCTTAACCGATAATAATATGCTGAAGAGGAGAAAAAATTAATACTAAGACTTACATTCAATACAGAAATCTTTGGTAGATTCTGCAACATTTTCCATTCTCTTCGGATATAATCGACGCTACCCACAATGACTACGTGTTTCAATTCGTGGTAGTGAAAATTAGATGCTCTGAGAGGCATAACTAAATTTCTCAATCCAATTAAAGGTGAGTCTGGGTCCGCAAATAGGCATACCACCACATGACCATTCAGAACTGTCATTGCTGCTTGATTTCTGTCCTGTAAACAACACAGTAATATTACAAACCACAATAAATTAAAACATATTGTTTCAAGCACGTACATAGTACGTTTAATTGTTTAAAATTTTACTTACTAATATACAATCTTCCAAGTTCCTGGCTGGGCTCCAATGAAACATTCCAGTGGAGTCGTACTTCATTTCAGTCTTTTCGAAGTCAAAGTCTTTTGACTGGTCATCAGCTAAGCCCGCAGGTAGGCTGACACCATTGCTGTTTTGATTACCACCACTGCTTCTACTCGTTGGCCTATGCAAATAATTGATTTTAGTATAGATTACCATCATTATCTTTTGTATAACAAAATCTGATCGTTTATATCTATAATTTTATCATTTTTGTTTAGAGGTTCAATTTATTCTACAGAGTGCATTAGGTCAAAAAATAATAAAAAATGAGGAATTAATTAATTAGTCAAACTAAGTAATTTGATTGTAAGTGTTGCTAATTTATGGTCACTAAATTAGTTATCAAGTAAAAACAAATGAAACAACTAAGGAGTTCATTTGTACAATAATTAAATTGTAGAGGTTCATCTTCTACAGGTGATGAAAAAATAATCTACTATTATAGTATTGAGTAATACAAATCTAAACTACTATTTACATAAAAGCATATAAAAGATAAAATTATACACAGTGTGTAGCTATAAGTATAGGTGACATAAACATGCTGTTTTAGTGTGCCGTGCGGCATCGAGATGCGGAACGAAGTAAAGTTTGAACGAAATTCTTGTTGAACTGAAATGTATAATAGTGAGACAAGCACTACTATCTACGAACTGAATCGAGAAAAGTCTGCGAATGTCTAAATTGCAGAGTTCAAATAAAACTGCAACGTCGACAATATAGACAACATTGACTCAACGCGGACTTAACTCGTAAAATAAGATTTTCATTGCAATTTCAAACTACTGATAAATAAATTCTAACTGAATAATTTTTCAATTACATGAGTTTTTTCACTTCGTAGGCAAGATGATAGGCTTGGTAATTGGTATCTTGATCCTGGGGATTCCTGTAACACAGGTGGGGAAGTTTTTTTCTGGTTTCGTTTTTTTAGAAATAAAAAAGTGCGTACAGATATAATAAATAATTTACATTGGTGCGTTGTGCACGTCGTGCTAAATAGAAAATAATAAAATTATTCCGATAACAAGCCGCGATAGATTAAGAAATTTAAGGACAGAAGAGTAGGCTCTTAGCGTAAAATGTTTATGTAATCTTATTACGTGAATAAATTTTATAGTATTTGTCAGTTCGGAGAGAATTTTTAAACGTTCTAAACTCGAACTAAGACGAAATTAAAATATACACAAACAAAATTAATACATAGATTTCTTGGCTCCAATTCAAGCTACAATTATAGCATTAACAATAGAAGGTGATACATGATCTCTTATAATAAAAGAGTTACTTTATGAACAAGTATATATCATTTTCTTTTTACTTCATGTACCACCTCTTTAACATTTATTAAGATAACACTATGTCAGGATGTGTTGTATACCAATACTTACGTGTCCGGCGGGGCTCTGTTGACATTCGGTTTCACTTTGTTGACTTGTCTCGTCGTAGTGGTATTCATTAATTGGTTGGCCATCGGAGATAATAGCGTTGTTGGTGCTGCATTTCGGTGGTTCCGGTTTATTACTGGAAGGACTAATAAAATTAGAGTTTGAAATTTAAAAAAAACAAAGCTATATTCACTCTTGAATTAACGATTGTAATTTTACTGTGTGTTTTAACTTCCTTAGTTTTATATAATACTAGTATCGTAGTCATTATTATCGAGACTGTGGGTATTCTGTTCATGTATATTTATACTTATGTTTATACTTAGCCGTAAATAATAGAAAAAATATCATAACAATTCAACACACATCACACAAAATGTCATGCATAGTTAATAACTTTGTTGCGAAGATTGCAAGGCATGTTACCATGAGCATCTCCGTAATCCGAAGGTCACGTTAAGCAGTCGGTCCCGGTTGTTATTATGGGGGAGATGGTAATATAAGTAATGGCAAATAGGTATGTTTTATTGCAAATAATAATAATAGGAACAAAAAACTTTTTTAAATACTTACGACTCGTGTCTTCCCCTCTTTCTCTTGCGATTTCACCTGAAAAGCAAGCAATAACGTTTTATGAAAAATGTATGCAACATTAAAAATTTTATTACATTATTTCAAACTATTGCAAAATAGAAATAAAAAAATGCTTTATGTTTAAATTACAAAGTTGAATTTCAGTAATTTACTTAATGTAAAATATATTTTTAATATTGATTAATTATTCAATGAAACTTCAAATAAGATTTTTGTGTAACAATTTACTTAAAATTCAAAATACTACAACAAAAGCATAGACGTAAGGTACCCACATAGCATTCACTGTAGTGTTGCCAATTATGGACAAATACAGGGTACATTTTTGTTAGACATATAAACATAATTTATTTAAAAACTGCTAAGGATAACTATCCAATAAATTAAGTTACTGTATTGCGTTCTGATAAATATTGCCTATATTTTTATTACTATCCATAAATTGGCAACTCTGATGATAAATATGACAGGTAATACTCATCATTCGGACAAAATATGCAATGCCATGATATATTTGCAATGCTCGGCAAAAGGGGTACAAACCACAAATGATAATACATCCGCTTTAGAGTTTACCAAGAAGCACAGATCGATGGAAATTTTTCTTCTCAACTTTATTAATCGATTAATAAGGCAGTGAATGCAAAATAACTTAAAAAACAAAAGGATTTTGATTTCATGTTATAAGAAAACTTAAACTTTTGGTTAGTTTAGAAATTTCTGTGGAATTTAGTATGAGGTTGTTAAAAAAGTATCTCGCAACTAGGATCTACTTTTTGCCGGGTACATGCGAGATAAGCGCATAATCCCAGAGTTCTCTGCCAGTTGTCAGTGCGCGCTATGAAATTATGCGTGACAAAGCAACTAGGTGCACGGTACCTTTCAATAACCTAGGACGAAGCACATTGCTGGTCAAATGGATTAGTGGGCCGATGATTCAAAGAAAAAAACAAAAAAAAACACTCGGCCCTTTGAGCCTGAGATGTACCTCGAACATGGACCTTCTTGGGCAACTCTGGCGGCGTGAAGGTAGGGGGAGGATGGTGATCATCTGCAAAACATCAGCACAAGTTCGCATTCCACTCCACTCAGTAAAAACTGTACCTACAGCACATCGCGTTATATAGTACAGCGTGTGGTCGGTCTGTCCAACATGACTGTTATCAATTCAAATATATCAGAGTATCGGTTTCATCTTTGTTTGTGTTTGCAAGCAATTAGCGTTATGACTTCAGAATGTACGTTACAGGCAATATAACTTATTAACAACATTTGGTATCACAATACATTCTGAAAAAAGCTCCAAGGTAAGCCAAAGATTAAACCGATTTACAAATAAAAATGTTTAATCAAATTACTAAATAATTAAATACAAATAGAAAATACTAATAATACGGTTAACATTCCTATACCACACATGCAAGAAATATTAAAGCCACACACGACACACAAAAAATTAAATTAAATCTAACTACTGGACAAGCTCTACGTGCTAAGATATTAAGTTTGAAATCTGAATTTTATGGATTTAAAGATTCCTAATTGTATCAACACTAATGCAAGGGAAATGAGAGTATGGATACATGAAGTGATTAATATGGCGAGCGTACTAGGAACTGATTGTTCATATGAGTAGAATATAAGAATTACAGGAGTGTGATAATAGTAAGGTGAATATACCAAATCGTTCGCCGTTACTGACGCAGCAGCCAACGACTGCAAAATCTTCACGGTTCTATCGAGGCGGGAGCATCTAATTATAACGTTCCCTATGCAGGGTATCATTAAATAATCTTTTCCAACTTTTAAGCGTAATAAAATTACAAATTAACTTCATTTAAAAACACTATTACTTCACAACATCAATATCAGAGAGACTATGTCGATGCAGAAAATCAGGGATCAAAATACTCCTAGAAAATCATATTTTTTGAGATAATTAAGTACAATAACAACAACACCAAAATAAATAAAGGACATCACAATAATGTCTTTTGATCTTTTAAATATTTGCTAAAAGAGAGGCAAACATCTAATTGCTGTATAATGCACATATAGAAACATGATAAGACAAGACAATGATAAACAGGACACAATATCGCTATTGGCGAGATTGGCAGCGGGAGTCTCTCCGTCCGCGCACATTTCGCTTAAAAACATCACATTGACATGTACAGTGAATCTTATACACATTAGGTTACGTACTTGCCCTGCCAACCATCTGGACGGCTCGTACGCCCTTCCTGAACGTAGCCACTGAACCGAGAAACAATACGTTTTTAGCTCATTTTAGTTACCAATTTATACATCCTGTTCTAAAATATGGTGTTACAGAAGAAACGCAAATAATAGGCATTTATGCAGACAGATGCAAAGCGGGTAGTCCTTATCCAAAAGGATATTATTTATTGTATATTTAACTTCTGATTACTAACACCCAAATTACAATGATGGAATTTATTGTAAAATATTGGTGGGGCAGATGCAATTCCATCCGAAATTTGGGTTTAGTAGTAATCAAAATCTACTTTTTTATTGGGGTTGCAGACGTGAATAGTGTTTTTTTCCTCTGAACATTTCTACCTACATTCGTCTTATATTAAGCGAGGCTGTAGTTAATATATCGTGTCTTAGCCTAGCTGCACTAAACTAGCTGCGTGTATCGTTTAATCGTGTATTAGCATTATATTGTAGCCCATTATCCTTCGCCCATAGCATGGTTAGTTGATGCAAACATACTATACTGTGTGTAAGGTACGGTAATACGTAATATTTGTTTTTCGTTTCCGTACCATCGAGGCAAGCACGGTACGTATTAAGACTTTGTTTCACCATTCCAGTCTGCATCATCATCATTCCGACATCTGTAAAAATCCAAACACTGACAAAAACGAATGTACGCTCCTATTTTTATGATTTTGCTGTTAAATGAATTTAGTAGAATCGAATTCAAATTCTACACAATGAAGCTAGATATTAACAGCGGTAGAATTTGATTCAGTCCAAGCGTTGATGAACGTAATGGAAAGTGACTGTATTTTAGTTTCCTCCCTGCTGTTAGTCATTGTCATAGCACAGACAAGCCGGAACTGTTGTATAAAGTCTTTGTCCTCCAAAGCTCACTCTTGATGGGGCTCATTTCTATCAGCGCATTGTTGTTTTCACTCCTCTTTCTGAGACATGCTTTCGTGGATTCAAATATATATAATATTATTATTACTATCTAGGTGTTCTGGGACATAATGACGGTGCACTTGCTGTTTGCGATATTTCTACTTAATATTTAATGTATACATGCAATGTACTGTCTGTGCTGAGCTCTGAAGTGCATCATAGCAATTGTGTTCAACTCTCGTTGAAGGCAACTATTAGCCTATAAGCCTAACAATTTTGACAAGTGACTGTTGTAGATATTATGTCCAGTTCCTGATTTGATAAGCAAATGTTCAGCGATATTGTATGATGCACTAAATCCTCTCCATATCGATACAAATCAGAAACAGAGTGGCAGTTCTCAAAAGGCTTAGAAAAATGGTGAAGTGTCAGAGTGCTTCATATTTTGTGGCTTTATTCACGAGCGAGCGGACATACACAATGATCGCTAAATTATAGGGTGTGAACGAGCACGGGTCAAGATAATGCCTTGCAGCCGATCCAGTCTGTGAGGTACGGACGCAACACCACTAAAGCAACTCAAAAAATTATAGACACGAAAAATAAATATCGGAAAACGTCAATTTGTGAGGTTAGGTGTGGTGCAAGTTACCTATATCGGCTCCAACCTTCCGCTGGTGCGCGGTCACTAAAAGTTTAGCCGAACAATATTCATTAATGTCTCACAAATAGAAAGTAAACAGTGTAAGTCGAGCGAGTTTGTGTAGACGTGGCCCAAAGGCACAAGTACCTACAGTGTTGCATGTGATCAACATCTGTACTTGGACAGTGTACGTGTGATATTATATGAAATATATATAGGACACAATTTGTTACAATATTCAAATAGATAATTAGTTAATTATTTCCAGAAAGAATGTCACAGAATAGTTGTTCAAATTTATGTAGTAATTTTGTTTAAAGATTTTGTTTATACAGAATTCTAAAGAGAGTCCTCGCTATATTTGAGTATGTAGGTACTGATAGCAATTCAATGATCTTACAGTTTTTGCATTTGCATTTCTTGATCAACGTTTCATCCTTTATATCTTCGTGGCAGGCTTTGCAGTAGTACCAGGCTCTGAAACAAGAGTGGAAAAACTACTAATGCCTTTGACTGGGTCTATGATTGCTTAAGACTGTTGATGAAAAAATAGAAGGACAGCATGACCAGAAAAACTTAGAAACAAATGGTGAAATCTGATAACATATTATACCTTTTGACTTCATCAGCAGATTGTGCAATAAAGAATCCCTGTGTGTTGGCGTTGATCTTTGCATTCTTCGGGTTGATAGAGATTTTGCTGTCAGCACCTTCCTCACCCTTAATCTCTATCGCCAAAAGAAGTAGTTTTAACTTCGTGAAACATAACCTGAGAAAAGATTATCGGTATGTAGATTTATTGATTTCTATTCTATTGATAAAATATGCTTTAAACACTTTTGGTGTTGTTGTAACATAGTGGAACTCAATACTCTGTCAAAGCTCTTTTTTGTGAACCTGCCGGGATTTTGGTAACTTTTAAAACACTTAAATAGTTAAAGTAAATATGTATGCTTTATCCAAAATTTACAGCGTGCTTTGTAAATTCTGTATCATGCTAATGAAGCGGTGAACTACAAATGAGAGAAGTGATAGTTTAGTAGTAATAAGCATCTAGATAACCAATAATAGCATTGTTTCGTGACAGCCCACAAGCTAGTGCTAATAATAATACCAAATATGATTTTTGACCTTTTTTTACGTTACGGCACTGAGCTAATAGACGGAAAATGTTAAAAATAAACGGTTTTAAAACTAAATGAATACTGATTTCATAATGACAGTATACCTACTACTAATTTTAACTATTGAACATGCGCAGTCCATTCAGATTAATGCAAATTCTTTTTAAGCTTTTGCAACATATTTGTGTAAAGCACGAGAATCAGTGCACACTTATTCATATTAGAATTAGCTACTTAGCACACGTGTATATAGGGCAAGATAGAGCAGGTAGATCCTAAAATTCGAGGAGAAGTCTTACTCGCTCGCTTGGGGGAAGCTCATTCCCGTGAAGGATGTCGACAGTGTTTCGGTGTACATCTCGCAGCCAGTACCCTGCAGGTAATCGTTCTGCCAAGCTTGAGTGTCAGGGGACTGCAATCAACCAATAGGACACGCTAAAGCTCGTGCTATGTTAGTCATAGCAACCTCAGTAGAGGTTATTGTGCCGTTCCTTCGTCGTTCGCCTCGTTGTCTATATTAGAGATCTAATCATAATTAGTATAACTCATCCCTACATTTATACTAGTCTAAATTTCAAAGGTATTAAATCATAGTTATTCCGTACAGCACCTATTAAGAATGAAATAAAACACTGAAAATCAAAATCACAAACAGTAAGCTTGCCAAACAATATGAAAAAAAACCAGTAAAATGATAAGCTATGCAGTTCGATTTTGGTTAGCGACGAATGTCCTGTAATCCTGAGTATGGAATGCTCAAACATCTGTACAGTATAAAAGGTTTCGTATGTGACGTGGTCTCGTGTCACGTTATTGCAAGCATCTCGTTCGCTGCCCACTTACTCAGCAGCCTGTTTGAACGCCATCCCGTTAAACGTCGGACTTAGTGCATCGGTGTACATCTCCATCCCCGTACCTCGCATGTAGTCATTAGTCCATATAGCCATTTCTTGGGACTGTGGAAATGCCGCATAGAAATTTTAGATAGACAAAGTACGTTCAGAGAACGACGTTTTGCCGGTAGTTCAGTGAGTCAAACTATAAAAGTTTTCTTACAGGGCCACATAAAAAAACAAGTTAATTTTAAAAAGAAAAGCTGACCGTCTTAAAGCTCCGCATAGCGAAGAGATTGGCCATCATTGTGGAGAAACCAGGCGCCAGACAGCTTTGAGCGATAAAGCCAAGCTTGAGTTCCGCTAAACAGATCACGTCATCGCCTTGCTTCCAGTCCCAGGATGGAATGTTTAAGAGATAGGCCTGGAATGAAATTGAAAATCAAGCTTAATCAGTCCGATATTTCTTCAATGAGTTTGAATAAATATTGCATGATTATTTCGTCTATTTGTTTTGAGTCTGAGTGTAATTTATATTTATGATATGGATTAGGAAACTTATAAGTTTTCTACGTTTTCGAAATATGTGTGCTCGGCACTTGGTAATTGATTTGCTCTTTTAGCAGAACTAAAATTACAGTCGGCAAAATGTTGATGTTTAAAATGTTTCTGTTTGGTCTTTTGGGGGTAAAAATAGAAGTGTACACACAACAGTTCTTAAATTTACATGTACTTTTCTATTACGTTTGTAGATATGAATCACACCACAACTGTTTTGATTAGTCACAATTATAATAGTTGCAACTACTACAACAAGACTGCCATTATGTGGATGATAGAGAATTTCAAATTCAGAAATACCATATACCTTATTATGATATTGCATAAGTTGTATAATGACTCTAATGTCATCAGAGTAGTTCTTGATAGAAATAACTCTCATGATGTTAGCAGCGTCTTCAGCATCAGGATCTTGACAGTACTTATTGGCTAGCACCAGACACGCATCTGCTTCATGTACCTACATCAGTAAACTTTTTTAAGAAAGGAAAATGTTTTTTTTTTTAAAACTAAAATTTTTGCTGCATAACACTTATGTGACCAAGTTTCGAAAAGAGTTCTTGAAGTGAAAAAAGTTCTTGAAGTTAAAAATAAATTTGAGGCAAATGTATAATTTGGAACAAAAAATTTGTTATAATTTTGTTGTGTATTTTTCAAAACGACTTTTAAATATATACTGAAATTTTACAGTAGTTATTTGCGTAAAGCGGTTAACAAATGACAATAAAATTTGATTTGATTAACTTACCAATTGAACTGTGAACTTATAGGCTTTTGAAGGTCAACTACATTTAACCATTATTTATGTAGAGAGAGAAAATATGAGTAAACATCGATTAGTGAAAACATTAAGAGGATACATTAATCAATAGTTAATAGGTATAAGCAAAGTTAAGAAGTATCCAAGCATGAAAACTGGGCATGCAGAATAGTAGCAGAAATACAAAAATGAATACCACGTTTTATTTTGTAATAGATTATACTTAAATTTTTATTCTTTTCTTTTGCTTATTCCAGATTCGTAGTATTCATTTCAAAATAAGCAGGTGGGATAATTAAAGTGAAAAATAAATGACATGCAGACACGCGCTACTAGTTTAGAAAGCCATGCCAACTTACCCCAAACATATCGAAAATCGATAACTGTACTCGATACTACTATATGAAATATTAATTTTGAAATTGAAACTCTTTCTTCGGCTGCCATTAATGCCAATATTGCCATCGGAACGTACAGTAAGATATCGATATCGAAGTAACACACGGGCCAGCATTGCAACAACACCCAATCAGACATACGGTGGCTGGTGGCGAGGGCCAGAAGGACACACAACGCGCCCGGCCGCCAGCGGGCCGGCACAAACACTTAGTAGCGGCAGGCACAAACAGCGCTCAGTAACGACAGAAGGGTACCGAACACTGCACCGACAACTTTTCGCGACAGGTTAGTAAACGAGCATCGCTCTACTCTATAGAAATAGTCTGTACATTTTCAAAAACCGACACCACGCCCAAATATATATCGCATCATCGTGTGTGCTACTTACTTTCACCCTTTGTAGGTCGATTGGATTCATAATGGTGCCTTGAAAGAATTCCACAGTGGTAAAGTGTCTCTTGAACAGGCCTTCGAGCTCCAGGTCGGGCGGTTTCCTGTCATCAACGCTCAGTTAACAATACTGGCCACGAAATACTGACAGTTCCGCCGCCTGTCAAGGCCTTACCATGCAACTCTAGTTACCAAAATATGCAGTCGTGTGGTAGTGCGACGCCGCCTCACACTGTGAGAACGAGGCGACTCCGCACAACCGTGAGAAGCAATGATTGCATCAAAATAACCACAAGATAAAGTTACCAAAGTGATAAATACCTACTGTTACTATGAAACAGCGTCTTTACAGAAGAAAAAGATCTGTTTTATGCACATTTAAATAAATAAAAAATACTGATTCACGTAGACGCGTCAATGACATTACGGCCGTGCTTTTATCTAATGCCTGCTCTATGGTTGTACTCTAACCTTGACTCGTTCAAGGTCGACGGCATTCATCATTGTACCCTGAAAAAACTCGACGGTGGTGTAGTGACGCTTGAGGAGACCCTCCAGCTCAAGATCGGGCTCTTTTCTGAAAGCGTCGTTGGATCATGCATGACACACCACCTTTAAGTGTCAGTGGCCCACGCAAGGATTTGCGTGGATTTATTTACTTTACACCACAACATGTTTATAGCCTCATTAGATTGCAATATTTTGGTAAATTTTGTAGATATTCTATACTCGATAAGTGACAGTTTTCTCCTTTTGATCGATTCACAAATGTTTATAATTTAATTTTCTAAGAATTTTATAAACTAAGATTTTACTGATGAAATACTTATTGACAACATAAAATGTGTCTAATACTTGGGTTTGCCTTTTCTAACATTTTAAAATTATTTCAAATGTTTCTATAGAAATTCTGTCTTCCACATTATTTTAAAATTATGGTGGTGTATACACTACAAAACTTAAATTTGCAAAAATTCTTTTTTGACCGTATATTTAGGCCCTTACATTAAGGATAAGTTTAAGTGATTCATACACTTATTTGAATTACCGAAGGAACTGTTTCCTTTATATACTTAGCAACTAAACTAATCATACAGACCTGTGTAAAAAAACAACTTCGACGTCTACATCCTCTCGGTCTTCATGTAGGAAGTCTTTTAGAAAATGGCTCACTGATTCGTAAGTTATGTGACCACATACAACTATATGCCTGAAAACGTAAACATTTATTATAACTTCGAGTAAAGCAGTAGCAAACAAGGTGCATCTACAAACATAAATTGCTTTTGGAAAACAACCAAAGAAGCCTCAGAAGCATATTTTCAGAAAACTTTTGAAAGCATTTAATCAAGTTTAATAAACGTATTTTTTTTTATTCAAACGTGTTTTTGCAAAGCTTTGTGGCCTTAAACTTTAAAGTTGACAAAAAACGTTATTGTCTTCACTTTTTTTATAAAAAGCTAGTTTTAATAAGCTTATCATAAGTAGAAAAAGACAGAAGAAACAGCAATTTGAAGTTTTATTTAACACCTGGGACCAGATGGAACTAACTGATAAAAATTGAAACAAACAGGTCACGACAGGGTTAAACAAAACAATAGGTGATAGAAGCGTGAAGATAATACTATATTTATACCAACCACGTCTTTGTTTCAAAAGCCAATCGAAAGAAATATCGGAAACTAGCTACGTTTTTTTTTTATAAAACAATGACGTGGTTCGAATAAGAAGAGAACATCTACATACTACTGCGTTCATTAGTTTGTGGGTAAAATTAATCAATAGCAATATTAACTGTTAAAATAAATTCTAATTTTAGTAATTTTTTTTTATTAAACATCAACTAATAAAATATTAATTTTTACATCCACAAACAAATGAACATCAATTCTAGAAAGCTCAGTTTCGTTCAGGATATGTGTGACTATCTACCAGACTAAAAAAAACAAATTAATCACGACTATGGAAAGGGGTACTACGGGTTCACTTGCAGGACATCAAAACGTTTTTAGGGGTAATACAACATTAAATACTCTTATGCAGCGTAAATTGCACGGAGTAATACTTTTGTGCTGTGATAAGGGGACACAAAATGTATATTATTTTTATCTACACACAGTAAAATATATACATATAAATAAAATAATTTAGTATTTGACATAGTTAAACATATAAATTGAAATATTATCCAAATAAAAGCCATACATATGTGATAATAAGTAGAGGTGTATATTCTTTGTATTTCTTTTATACAATAGACATTAGAAAGTACTCCTTGTGTATTGTCTCTACGTACTGGCCCATATCTATGAGGTGAATTTACTGTGTATAGGTAAAACTCCTGTATCAACACGTAAAAGCTTGCGTCTCAGTACAGTTATGTATTCTAGGAACGTATTCTATGTATCATGTCTTGGCTTAGTCTTCTTGATAAGTTCGTATCGACATTGTTATGTAAATATTTCTTTGAAATGTGACAGTCGACAGTAGTATAGTGATGAAGTTAACGTTGTTAAAACAAAATAAGACAGGAGGGGTAGCAATCAGAAACAAATCACATCAGTTTAGAAAATAGTAGGAAAGTTAAAACAAAAATGCAGACAGCTCATCTACTTAAGACATGCAAGAACTAATATTATTCTCTAAGGTGTGGCAAAGAACTGATTTTATTTTTATTTATAGAAACAACAATTAATTTTGTCTACCTTGTATTTGTAACAAAGTTCCATAAACATCGTAAACAATTTTCATAATCAATCCAATATTTCTTAGAAAAATGATTGGTGTATCACTGCTAAATGAAGTCGATTATGTCAAATGATATGTCGATAAAAACTAAACTAATTTTGCGTTAAAATGTCCTCAATGCACACAGCCTTGCCACGCTCTATGAATTATATTAACGTAAATACATTACACTAAAAATACCGAGGGGGTCGATCCAAAATTACATTACAGATCATAAAACATTAAGAGGGTCAACATTAAGAGTACAAGTACAGTAACAGTAAGTAGTCGTGCAGGCAGAGGAGTACAGATGGAGCGGGTGGGGGTGAGGCAGGGGGCGGCGAGCGGACTGCGCTGGCACGCGCTACGTGCCGGGCGGGGAGGGGTGGTCGGTGGGGGTTAAGGGGTTGTTAAGGTGGATCGCTCGCATCAACAGCGCCCCCCGCGGGCCGGCCGGCCAGGCCGCGAGCCGCGCCCACAGAAAGGAGCTGTCGACGCCTTGCATCGCATCGCACACCAGAACTCCAACAACGCACTACGGTACCACTCAACATTTAATTCTCCGTAACTAAGCTTTACGTTTAACATTCCTTTACTTTACGTACGTATACTAACAGAACATAATCATGATACCTATAATGACGAGCGATAACACTAGCCACTATCTGCTTTTCACTATTCAACTGAACTCAAATCAATTCAAAGATAATTTACAATCAATATATCGACTCATAAAAACATAGACAACTTACGGGACTTGCGTCCCGCCAAGATAAGTGAGAACACAGAAGCGTGCTAAGAGAGGAAAAGGAAGAATAGATGTCACAACACGGAACACATTCAACGGATCGGAGAGAAGACAGCGGCTCACCTGCGTCCCCGCTCATTCTTGAGGGTGCCGCCATACTTGGGTCTAGTCCCGATTAAGTCAATTATCTCTGGGATACAACTGGCAAATATCGCCTAAACGCCGACAGACAAAACAAGATATTCACATTCAATCGACCGGCGAGTGGCGGAGCCGGGGGAAGCGAGCTGCGGGCGCACGGACCGGTTAGCTGCGGGCCGGTCCGGGCCGGCGGCTCGTTTCCGGCAACAGCTCCTCTCTGTGGGCGGCCGGCGGGCGTTTAGTGACATTAGTAACGTTAGTAACTCGGTGTAGAGGGGCGCGGCGCGGCGGGCACGCGCGGTCTCCGTGGGGCGGGGCGGCGCGGGCACTGGCTGTGTGTGATCGTCGGGACTCATGGCGAGGTGCCGGAGCTAGCGCTACAGCGTGGCGACAGGCATCGTGTGCAAGCGAACAAACCAAACACTACGTCATCGACAGCATTACAAAACTTTACATCGGCTCTCTCCAGATCTAGTCTCGTTAGAAGGATTAAAAAGCTCAACGGTATCTCGAGTAAAATTTACGAAAAAAGGCATGTAGTAGTGCGTCGGTCGACCGCGCGCCTGTCTCTCTAGTTCGGGGAGAGGGGCGCGGCCGCCGGGAGCTAACTCTTCGAGCATGCGCCACGGCACCGAGAGACCGATTCTAGTGAAGGATTAATAAATTTCATTAGCAAACTCCGCATTCAATCAACCAAGATCGAAACCGTGAGAGGTAGGAAGGCAGGAAGCCGCGTGGAGCGGGGGCGTGAGAGCAGGGTACCTGCGGCGGACGTCCTTGTTGTACCGGCCGCCGTATTTGTTCCGCTGCGCCGCCAGTTCCGTGATCTCGGGGATCCAGCTGGCGAACACAGCCTACGATACACAGCAAACACCGTGAGGTGAGTAGCCGAACCCGTGCCGCGCGCCCGCCCCGCCCCGCCCGGCCCGTGGCCGCGTACCCTCGCGCTCGCACAAGGCTGTGTGGCTTGAGTGTCGTCTGTCTGCGTGGTGGCTGTGGCTGTGGTGTGGGTGTGCGGGACTTGGGTGCCGTGCCGAGCTACGCTAGCGGCGGGAGCTGTGACCGGCGCAAGCCGTGACGGGACTCGTGACCGGGTGCATGCAAAGCCTAAGGATACATACGCTATCTAATCGATGAACAGAACTTAAAAAGAAATCGGTTTGACCGGTACCTAAACTAAAAAAAAACTGGGCATTCGATATAGACGCTTGGTAGAGCGCGAGCACGGGCCGGCCGAATCGATTGATGGCTGGACAACACTTCACCTCAACGGCACGCAAAAGCACCATAGTGCAGCGTGACACAGAGGTGAGGTGACGTCCGCTATCTGCCGATGGGCAGGCGAGTGAACACGAGTAGATTACACAATACATCTGACGGCACTGAGCAAGCTTTCTTATAGGTGATGATTCATATCGTCCTGAGAGCTCGGGCGATTCAGACCGAGCGTGTCATGCGGGTCGCCGCCACACCGCGAGATGAATCGCCTTCACTTTCGACGATTAATTTATATTATCAAACTAATACCTTTTTCCATGTTCACGCTTCAGCTCGCCACTGTACTTGGACCTACTTCCTACCAGCTCTATAATTTCGGGAATGCTACTAGCGAACATTGCCTGCAACAGACCACGGTGTCGATCGAACATCGAGTCTGGGTGCACGCGGACACCATCGCGTGGTGCACGACAATGTCCACCTCGAGTCTCGGTATACATTCTATGGTGACGCTGAGTCGTAAAGTGTAGCCGGTAGCGGAGCAAAAATAAAAATAAAAGGAACGAGTGTGTGTCTACCGGTGATGTGAGCAACTGAACACAGCCAGGCACAGGTGCGGCATGCAGAGATCGCGAGGTGGGAGGGGTGGGACGCGGCACCGGGCTCGCCGGGCTGGGCGCCGGGCGCCTCCGTGTGGACGCGCGCACCTACATATCTCGTCTCGTACCACAGTCCCCAGTATACTCGATATTCTAAGCACGGTGAGACAGATCCTCCGGCAGCACATTCGTGGTGAGTCACGTAACAAAGCAAAAGAAAAACAAAATACACCCATGCATCCGCTCAAAACAAAGCGTTTTAAGTGCTGGCAAGTTGAAAGATGGCTCTTTTGAAGCTGCCAAGAAGTTAGAAGATTGCACATTGATGGCTCCAGGCACCGCAGCCGGCCGGGCGCCGGGCGGGGCGCCGCTCGGCGTCACCCGAGCTTCTTGATACAAAACGATCATGCTATCTATAGATGGTGCACTAATCAGGCTTACAATCATTCACGAGCTGTGCGATATACCACTTGTCTAGCAAGTCCCACGTCAACTATAATGTAATCTTCAACGGTAAATGTTTGTTATATTTCCTTTTGCTTTGTTAATTTTTCTGTATAATGCAAGGAATTGCAAGCGTGAAAGACGACCGCCTTAAGGAGCCGTAATTAATAAATAGCTTTAAATTAAAAGTGAGTTGAAGAACTCAGTGGGATTGAATGCCTTTTAAAAGCTGAACACAGGATCAGAAACTAACTTGCCTCTCCTTGCAAATATTGGTCCTTATATATATGAATTTAAATTTCATTTCATTAATATACAAAAGAGATAGATAGAATAATTAAAAGTGAAACTTACCAAGCCGACGAGGAGAAAAAAAACCAAAAATGTTCTGCCAAGTACTGTATGACAGAACACATCACCGTAACCTACAGTGGACATGGTGACTATGAGAAAGTACACACATGTCCAGTATGAGAGCTTCTGTGAGTTATCAAAATCCAGTGGGTCACCGGAGTTTTCCAGCTGAAATACAAAGCAAACTTGTACTTAATATACTGGTGGGCTGTACTTGCGTACATGTGGAGTTAATAATCCTTTCAAACTTCTAGTCACATTTTTCATGTTATCTTAATAACCTTTATTAATCGTAATAAATATAATATTTTTCTTGACTAAAAATCATTTCAGAAACGATGTGAAACATGCGCTAATTTCTGCCTAATGCCATTAATATGCGACTTTTGTATAGCATTTAAGACCAGTGTATTCAATTGAATTTCTCAATCATATCTCTTTTATAACTTTTACCTTTTTCGTTTTATATGAGTTTAAATACTTAATTATGGTAATATTTTGCCACAACTTGCCGTAGAAATCTGTATTTAGCATAAGTTTATTGTAAATGCAGCCAGCTGGGGTTGACTGCATAACAAATTATATATCACTGTATATACACTGTATATTGTACTGTGTACTGTATACACTTATAAATAGCTATAGAGTTTCCTTAAAATAAATAAATAAAGATTATTTGGCGGCTGCTACCAGTTCCAGATGAATATCAATTTTTCGTCGAGGGCAAACTGAATTCGAAGATAGAACTACCTCTAAGTATTTTTGAGGGCACTGACTTCTCAATAACGATTGCCATTGATGTTTACGACCACCGGGACCTACGGCTTAACGTGCTCTCCGAGGCACGGCGTCCATACACGTAATAATGAAAACTTGTTATATATAGTAATCACAAGCTAAGTATTTTAAATACAGTTATTTGAAGTAATTTTTGATACACATAGGATTCTTAAGGTTATAAAATTATTAACACTTACCAAATGAATAATGCCGGCAGCGGTCAACCATACTGATATAAATATAGAAACTAATTGCGCCAACCGAATTGAGCTCGATGTCTTTAGTATATTGAGGTATTGCAAAATATCAGGCACGGTCATTAAGCGTAGAGCTCTGAGAAATCTCAGCCCTGGAATGGAAAAGGCAAATAGTTATAATGAGATAAACATTTAAAGATGATTTGAATAACGATTACAGGGCTATCTTATATATACTACATGAGTATCATTATCTGATCAAATTCAGTAATTAACATACACATATCATAGTACTAATGTAATTACGATATTTTACAGGGTACAATAACTCCGATTAAGTTTAGTTTACACTGGAACTATTACCCAATAACTTAAAACTGCACCGCAATTTCTAGTTAGTTAATTTTACTCGATAATACAAAAAACTATTTGACTGATGGAGGCCTAGAAGTTTTTAATATGTTTTTAACGAAGAGCCGTGTGCACCAATATGTTCGAAAATTTTACTAATTCGTATAAAAATTTAGGTAAATAAACTGGGCACTTACCTATCCATGTTCTATCCAGATATATTGATACAAAGGATGGGGGTATCGTGAAATAATCTACAAATGAATACATCTCGAGCATGAACCATAGTTTGTCACTAGCTGCTATAAACTGAAACAGAAACACGAACATACAACAAAAACAGTGTTAGTTATTTGTCTTAATAATAAACTATACTAAATACGTTATGTCGCTCATAATGTTCGTCGAAGGGACTAGCAAGACAATAGATAGGAACCGTTGATGTCAAACATCCTTACCTGCTGCTGCCTAGCATGACAAATGCAGACCCGATTTCTCGACGCTGCGATACCAACAGACTAATAGACCGGATAAACTAATTATCATCAGGATCCAGGGCAAAGCTCATAAACTAAAGCTTAATAGTTAAAGAGCCGAATTTCCTTTTCAAACAGTGGAAACTACTCTTTCGCAAACCTGTGACCTAAGCATCCGACTATGGGACTGGCGGAGAACTGTTACTATCACATCTGTTGCTTAATAAAGCCTACAAGATTACGTCTTAGAATATCCAGCGTTCTGTAATAGTAATTACTTACCATTACAGTAGATTTATACCTGGAAGGTGTAAAAGTTACCGTTTTCTTCCCAAGTAACAGAGTTCCGAAAAACGTTGGTAAAATAGTGAAGGCATGATTTTTACACGTCAATTGCCGTTTTCGTCGCCATAAATTTATAAATTTTAAATTGACATTTTGATATTGTTCGACCTACTTCTTTACATTCCTGTTGTGGAGTCTGTCATGTCCTTTTTGAAGATCAGTTTTCATTTGGTAATAAGTTGTTACAAATCGGCAGTATTCTCTGATTAATGGTCAACTACCATAATGTATTTTTGTTTAAAAAGATTACTAAATGTAAATGATTGTTGGAAGGAAACATCTTATCAAGATGGTATTGTTTAATTGTTCCTTTTAATTTGATAAATGACTGAGTTCTTTTCAAATTATTTCTTTAGGTGGATGTTTATGAAATACTTACTCGTATAAAAAAGTAGACCATAAAAAATATGTTAAAGGCAAGGTCGATTTGCTGAGTAATATTGTCGCTCCATTTCTGGCATCTCTCAACCTCTTCACTGCAAACAAACATGTTTATAAACAAAAAGAACAAATAAGAAAAAGTGTAAACAATCATGAACAGTTTCACTTAAAGCCATTTCTCTAAGGTATATCTCAGCTGACATTGAAACAAAAGCTTGACATATATACAGGTGAGGACCATTTTGCGACCTAAGATAATAAAAGATATTAAATTTATTTTACTTTAACGTCACAGATTGCTGAGATTCCACGGCAAATAATGAACTTGATGGATCGCAGTTATACTTATATAATTTACTTAAAGGCAATTGTAAAAAATTTAAGAGAGATATTGTCATGCAAATATTGCTCGTAAAATTGTCCCCACCATGTATTACTAGGTATAACCAGCAAACAGTTTCGAACACATTTATTATGAGTATGACTCACGTATTCCTTCAATTCAGCATTATTAAGATTAGTTATTAGTTAATATTTATCTTAGCAATGCAAAAAATAAGAACTTCACACGTGTAACTTGGCATTGAAGATATGCGTTTTTAAGTAAAGTCGCATTTTATTCGGGTTTTGACTATTTATTTTGGTAAAAATATATTCAATTTCAGAGGTTCTGAAGCCAAGTTTCAGGCGTAATTCACTAAGGAATAATGAAAGTTGTTTTACCTGGACGCGTCAATGAAGTAAATGATGAGCGATGCTATACTCAGGATGAACACCAACACTACCTATAATATACAAAAACAAAATAAATTAGTCCTAGGTATAACATAAACAATCATATATTTATTTTCGTAAAACCAACACGAGTTTTATAAATTAAAGTATAGTTGTTACCGGAAGTGTCGTTGTTTAAAGCAACAGAAAGTAATTCAGTCGTATTATCCACTAAAAATGTAAGAAATAAACCACCATTAACGGGTTTGCGCTGACCTGCCTCATTTGTTTAGCGTAGTGTACTCGAATTCAACAATCATTTTCTGTCAAATATCAGTTACCTATTTGAGACTTTTTCATGTACTGGTGAAACAGGCACCAAATGTATCTTCAAAACTACTAGTATCGTTTTCAAGAATATTAAAGATATTTTTAGATGAACGTATTTTGTAAAAGTAAACATACGACATGGCGTTTGATAAAAACCAAATTAATAACCTATTAGCGTTTATTATTGTTATAAAACATTTACGTTTATTTTATTGCCAAGAAAATTAATAGTCTCGACATAAAGTCACCAAATAAACTTGATTGGTATTCTCAAGGAATGGTTGAGAAATACTACACCGAATAATGGCTGTCGTCCTCTTACTTAAGAATATGATGCTTTATTATTATTCACGTGATGAGAATGTTGCGAATATGTCAAAGATAAATTAGGTGAAACCTCAATATTCTTCTGACAAATTCACACTTACTTAAAATATAATAACAATTTATTAAACATAAAGATACAGTTTAACAATTGTGGTTTAATAAAACTTAATATTTTGCTAAATTTTATAGGATATCTGTGTCCGAACTAGATAGGATTTAGGGTAGATTTTAGGTAGCAGAGCCACGCTGATATGAGCCGGCTTGAAAATCAACGTAAAATGACAGCGTTGGCACTGTCGTGTTTCGTTGGTGAGTGCGAGACCGAAGGCCCAATGATACAGAAGCATCACTAGGCCGCCACGGTGTGGGTCTCCATGCTGTACTGTTGCATTGTCTGCATTCGAAATGCGTATGGAGACCACCACTCTTAGATTTCCATCAGGCAGAGTAAAGTCATTTTGGCAGGGCCATACATAAAAAGAAGTGTTGGATTATTGGGTGTTTAGAGTAAATAATTGTGGAACTTCACTACACTTCAACTTCACTTCACAAGACTGATACAAATCATATGTAGAGAATAAATAGGGATGAAAATGACATACTTTTAGGACAGCTCTCTGTACTATTTCTTGTGGTTTAAAGTAAATTCAAATACACATTTTGTTGTAAGCAGTTGTGCAATTTATTTTAACTGCACGTATAGCCTAGTAGTTTAAGCGGTCGAGCCGGGTTCGAAACTCTATGGGAAACACTTTGTTGTTCTGAGTCTAGGTGTTCTTTGTGTTCGTTTTATATATGTTCGTAAAGTATCTCATGACACAAGATTTATTAGTAGTGCGTATTACTTCTTTTTAAAAAACCTTAAAGATTAAAACCAGTCTAGCTATGTACCATACACTCTGAGTTAAAAGTTTCATATTTAATTATAGATTAAATTACAGTTACAGGTAAATATAAGCGTCAATAAATAAATAAATATTTCGAACATTTTACACACAACGCCATCTAGCCCCAAGCTAAGTAGAGCTTGTGTTATGGGTACCAGACAACTGATATTCATATATACTTCTTTTGTAAATACATACATATCATACGTAGAAAATACCCAAACGCCGAAACAAATATTTTCAAATCATACAAACATTTGGTCCGACCCGGGAACCGAACCCGCGCGCGCTTACGCTACCACTAATCCATCGTGCGTAAACTATCTAAAACTATAATCTAATATAATGGGGTGACGAATTATGAACATAGTGTGTCATTATCCCTATTCATCACATGGGTGTCATGAAAAGGAGCCTTAAGGAGTAAATTCACACCTTATACCAATCCGTCAGGCTAGTGTGGTATAGTACGACAAAGCCCCCTTATTAAGGACGACCCTTATCCAGCAGTAGACTAATACAGCATTTTCATGATATTGAAGGATGTTAACACGAATGGGTGCCGAGTACCGGTGTTACGTAATTTTTTTGTTGCTTTATTGATCCATAATACACTGCATTTTTCTTTGTCAAAGTTTGACACATATACATATGTATAACGCCAATAATTGTAGTAGCTATTAAAACCTTCAAATTAAATAGAGTAATCCAAAACATACGAATGAAAAGCCACAAGTGAAGCAAAGAAAATAACATTTAAAAGTCTAATTCGAAGGAATCTCGATTTCCTTTTGCCCGACGTTGCGTGAAAACGTTCTAGATAAATATTCTCTTTATATAATTTCCTTTACTGCATCAAAGCTTTGAAGTCTTGGTATTGCCAAGTTTGAAATTGCGCCGACTTGTCACTTAAGTGGTTCGCCTTGGCACGATGCCACAACTTGCCACTTGGTGAATTCCCGCTTCTGATACATAACGGCAATAAACGTTTTTAAATTGATCCATATATTTTTTAGTTAGAATGATAAACATTAAAACATGTTATTTAGAACATGAAATATTATATATAAGAGATAAGAAATGTTTAATGTAAGATAGTTTAGTCAAATTTTGACCAATTTTTTGCTTTTAAAATACATAGTATAAATAGACGTTTGTGTGTTGAAGATGAATTAACAAAAAAAGTGCTCCAAGATTTCTAAAGAGACAGACTTAAACAGTTTCCTATACTACTAATTTGGACTTGTAGACAAATGACATCCTATCCTATCTAGAGATCATTAGTTTACTCTGAACAGAAGATAATGTTATCTATTTACAAACATACTTCAAATATTGTTATTGAATCATTCAAATGAATATATTTTTTCTTACACTTCATCAATTACTTTTTTTGGCATACAGTTTTTATAGACTGAATAATTTCTGCGCCATCAGACTTTAATAGAAATAGGTATATGTAGCAAACAACTCAGTAGATGAATTTCACAAACGTCAATAAGTTTAGGTATATTGTAATGTAAAGCTTCACAAGGAAATAGTAGCAATTACAATTGTTATTAGATTACAATGGGGTGTGTTGCACGCAGCAAGGCTAATCTCTTTAGTTGCCGGTAAACCAATTACTGAATGGGACCAGCAAGGTTACCGCCTTGACTTGAAACGTGTTAAGATTTATTTAGTTTTACATAGAATACATTTCTGCGTAGACGACGCATATCAGTGGTAATGATTTAAAATGTGCCGGAATTTGTATCTCTATATAGCCGTCGCGTAAAGTTTTAAATAAATGTATTATAATGAACAATTAATTAATACTTAGTTGTAACTTCTAAGATTAACATTGACTGATAGTTGCTTCTGTGACTTCTCATCGTCGATCCCACAGTGCCTAAAGACGAAAGTCTTCAATTCGTGCGTCCTACCCGTTATGACGTACGGAGCCGAAACGTGGACACTTACGGTTCGACTGATCCATAAGTTCAAAGTCACTCAGCGTGCTATGGAGAGGGCTATGCTCGGCGTTTCTCTAAGGAACGCGTCAGAAACGAGGTGATCCGACAAGAACCAGGGTCATCGACGTTGCCCACAGGATTAGCAAGCTGAAGTGGCAGTGGGCTGGCCACATTTGCCGAAGAACCGATAACCGTTGGGGTAAACGAGTTCTTGAGTGGAGACCGCGTCTCGGCAAACATAGTGTAGGACGTCCACAGGCCAGGTGGAGCGATGATTTGCGCGGCACGGCTGGCAGGAGCTGGATGCGAGAAGCCATAGATCGAACTAAGTGGTGTGAAATTGAAGAGGCCTATGTCCAGCAGTGGACTGCGATGGGCTGATGATGATAGTTGCTTGACTGACATAATTGACTTATCAACAGTTTTTAAAAGTTGTTGTTGTTGGACATAGGCGGATTTTAGCATACTCTACTAAGCTGGACCGATGCGTTGGTATAAAATTTGTTTCAAATTTTTCATATTTTTACAGATAAGTTGGTCCCGGGTTGTCTACTTCCTTAGTCGCTTCCGTTCCTTGACAGACTAATTTGTAAATTTATGTAACGCAAATTGTTTCTCCTTAAATTCTTTTATGAGGTTAAAAACTATTATACTTTGGTGTGATATTTCTCGGAAGGATTGTACGATAGTGAGTGATCTCAAATTGAATACCAAATATCAATGTTGATTAACTTGAAACCGATAGAGGTTGAACTTTTTAAACACTTTTGACAAACAGGACACGGATCATCAATTAATCATTAACAACCCATAACGTCCCAGTGCTGGGCTCAGGTGTCTTCTCAGAAGAGGGTTAAGGCTATACGTCCCCACCCTGGCCGAGTATGGGTTGACAAGATAACGTTGTGGCTACGAATACGTAGCCACTTAAAAATCCAACGAGAAGAATACTCGCCGTTGAATGTCATTAAGTCGCTCAAAGGCCTCCAAATAAGCTCTGTGACTGTTATTCTATGATAACAACCGGGACCGACTGCTTAATGTGACCTCCGAATCATGGAGACGCTCATGGTATCGTGTCACTACCGGTCACCCGTGCCGTCATTGCTTATCCTCGGTTATTGTTTCTATTCACTGAGTGCAACTGGGCTATGAGCGCCTGTAGGACAAGGAAGAATTTGGAACACCAGAACTAAAATATTTGAAAGAAAAATTTATCGTTTTGTTTATAGCGTAATTAAAGTAAAGGTTCACGTCGAAGGTTTTTCAAGCCTAGTAAATTTTATAAACTTTGCCTTGGTAAACTACGAGTAAGTACTAGCGAAGACTGCACTCAATGCCAATGCTAGAAGTAAACCTAATAGAGTTACAAGGTTTAAGGACGATGAAGAATTAATACACGACGAGTAATACACGACGAGTATAGCATAAATATTTTTATGGTTTCACCATAAAAATATTTATGCTATACTTAATTAGAGCAATATTTGGCATGCAGAGCAATTTTTCTTTAACTGTTGGTTTAATTTGTGTATTATTCATACCTAAGTTTTGCCGGTGAAGAAATAATATAATTTGAAATAACTTGAACTTGCAGCCTCTTCATATCAAGTAATCCGTTTGTATACCATACCAAACAAAATTCAATAGCGATGTTGACCATGTCTTAAAATAAGAACATAGTACAGATACTAGGACGTCTATCTATCTGTCGTCGTTGTTGTAAATAAACTAAATAGGGCGTCTTTATATATCACTCAGTGAGCCACTAAAGTACACTGAACATATCTGTTTTCGAATGTAATCACATTTCAATATATTTACTAATAAAAATCAGTAAAGGCCTACTCGAGCTACAAACACTCCTCAACATATCCGTATTGGACCAATTCCTTCGACACGCCTACAACTGTCACTACTCTACACCAGGATCAACAATAGTGGATCACTTCCCACGGACACAACGTGTTATGACTTACAGGAACTCCCAGGAAAAATTAATTGAGGCGCTCATAGCCCAGTTACTCTCGGAGATTAGTAACAATGACCGAGGGTAAGCAACGATGGCGCGGTCAGTACTTGGATGGGTGACCGCTGGTGGCATGTTACCATGAGCGTCTCCGTGATTCAGAGGTAACGTTAAACAGTCAGTCCTAGTTGTAATATTAGGGTAAAAGGCGGCTTAAAAACATCCAATGGTAAAATTACGTAACCACAACGTATTCTTGCCAGTCCCCAACCCACACTTGGCCAGCGTGGCGACGTATGGCCTTAACCCTCTCTTGAGAGAAGACCCGAGCCTAGCAGTGGGACATTATGGGTTGTTGATGAATTAAGACAGTTTCTAATACACAACGGAATTAATCAGAAGAATCTGGAGGGGTTGTAAAAATAATAAGTCCACTTGCCTGTTTAGCAAAGCAGGAAACCATAAAGTAAAAATAGATATTCGCGATATCCGTGTAAGATGTAGCCTTTTCCATTGCTTTTTTGTCTTACTGACATTTTCCCTTTCAATTTACACACAAATTTTTCATCTTTAATTCCCAAAGAGCCCGGTTGACGGGTGTACGGTCGAGTATTGTGCATGAGGGACCAAATTATATTTGGCAGAGGTTTAATACTGTGGGAGACAATCATGGATGTCAAGTCACGGGACAATCACATGTTATAAAGCTATTATACATCAACAAAATATTTCAAGTTCAGAACTAAACAATGTGATTGTTTTATAACGAATACTTAATTGCTTTTTTACAAGGATTTTGTAACTGTACGATTATAATTCTGCAATACCGAGTTAAATTTTAATAAAATATAGTTTGTAGGTACTTACAATCAAAATGTTCTTTACAGTGACGTGCACGTCACTTTCATATCAAAATGTTCGAAAATCTTTTCATTTTGGAGGTATTTTCGTTTAATAGTGTTCATTTTTAATCTTTTCTCAAAGTAATAATAAATATTGTATATGCAATTCTGATAAATAAACTGTATAATCTAAAAAAGCTGTTGAAATTATTTGAGTTTTCCTTTAAGATTTTGTGATTTCTAAATTATATCAAGTTCAGTGGGAGCAATCATAACTACTTGTAGAAATCGGAACGTATTTTTTAATATATTATTACATAATAAAATATTATTATATGTTAGTCTTGAATTTGGATACCCGTATAACTTCCACTTTACGAGAAAAATATTGATTCTCCTTTGATATATTAACATAAACATTATTTTGAACCAGTGAAGCATACTTTTTTACGTGAACTTAAAGGGTTTTCCAGGCCATTGAAAACACCGTTTTTATCTCAAGCGGCGAATGGAAATGTCTACCCGTGTGTACAACCAAACAAGCTTAGGAAACATGGCAGCAAATCGACGCTGTAATAAACAAGGGATTTAATGTAACCTGGCATCGGACATCAGAGCGAACTGACTTCGAAAGGTAATACAACAATATTATAACAATAGTACTAGTAATTTGATATGTATGTCCCAGCCAACAAGCTTAATTGACCGTTCAATTAACAGCCTAGCTTATTTACCTCCAACACTATTTTTTTTATAAATATTGATTTAACGAAGACTAATTGGAAGGTTTGTAGTAAAGCCATGAATCGCAGCCGTAGCATTGTGTTTTGTGAGCTAATTGAACTAGAGTGATCTCATAACTCACGGGAATTCGGTGCTAAGCACTTCTTGCTTTTACCTCAAATCGATTAGCTTTCACTTTTTTATTTTCTTTGTTGGTAATTCAATGAAACTATAAACGACCTCGTTTAGTCATCAAACGATGACACGGATAGGAAGATACCCATAAAATAACCGCCAACTTTTATAGTACCTACACTGGTATTTATGTGCTAAGTTTGTGTTAGAGCAATTAGCCAGCAAACAAGAACTTTATTAATGCCTACCTTTCACGATAAGTTAGGAAATAAAACCGGGAATGTGGCAAAGGTTGTTATATCAAAGGTTTTGTTGAAAAATTTTTTTTTTTTTAAAGTTAATGTTCAGTAAAATTTACAAAATAGGTTAATGTTTTGGAGGTACTTTCATTTTAAAAATAACCTGCAAAATTTGCATCATGACGTTTACGTTGTAAACATTAGCCATATCACACACATACGCTAATTACGTATGACCTAAATGAGTAATTATGTTGCTATACTAATTGCAAAAATAACAGAGATAACCCTTACTATGACGAAAAACATAGCTCAAGGCGAACAATAGGATTTCATTATGATTAGCTTAATTTTGAGATACATGTAACGTTTAGCTTTCCTTTGTGTGCGCACATCCTTTCAGGTGCTTAAAGAACTCTGCAGTATCTACAAAAAACTTGGTTGGGCATGCACTGAAATATCCTCTCGATAGCCTCCTCAGTGATTTCATGCAGACGTTGGTTATGCGGCAGAAATTAAATATAAATCGTTTTTTTAATACAAGCTTTTATTACGTGTTAATAAAAAAAGTTAAAAATAATTTAAGCCTGATAAGAAAAATACCATTACATGGCAACCTTTATCCATAATTTATTAAATTTATTCGTCTACATCACACAATTCTCCTATCGTACATACCTAGTTATATATATTGTTATTAAACCCTATCTACTTTACACCACAAGTGTAATGTAAAATGTAGTGTAGTGTAAAATGTAGTGTAATGAAATCTTAGCGTTTTTATTACAGACAATTTTTTTTATAAGTAAACGCTTGTTGCATTTTCTTGTACCATTAAAAATATTCAGTATGCAATCACATATTAATATGCTATGTAGAAAAAACTTACAAATTTAAATGGGATGTTATCTGCCAAAACTCATTTGATACATTAAAATCAAGCATGATACAACCATCAGATCTTCAATATCTAGATTTTAAAACAATATATGAATATATGGTTCAAGTGAAAGATCCTATAGGTTATCTCTACTGCAAATACTGCATTTAAAAAGATATTTTTAGATTTAGTTGGACACTTAGAGATAATAATTACTATTCGTTTAAATTAACGATTCAGCGCGAATCATCTACATATATATGTGCATATAATCTAATAAATAAATCAGCATCCGAAGTAGCACGTTGTTTTGTCATCCATTTCATACTTCAACAAGGAGTGCCAAAGCAAATAGCAACGGATAGAGGCACTGAGTTCATGGCAGACACAATGAAATAGGTATATAATCTGTTAAATAATTATACTTTGGACCTTATAAGGTAATAAGATATATTTCAACAAATGTAGAGACTGTAATAAATGGAAAACATGGAATTGTACACAAAAACAGAACAAAACCTTATTTTGAATGAATAACAATGTTTTTTTGGAACTCTTATCAATATTATGTTATTTTGCTAACTATATTTACTACTTGTTTATTACTAAGATTTATAGGAAACAATGGTAATGAAATTAAAAAAAAAAACTCTTTCATTTTATTTTACTTTTATTGATGTTTTGAATTTAAAAAAAATATTGTCATGTTATTGTGTATATTAGCCATATAAATGTAATCATTATTCTTTGTAAGCATATAAATTGTAGCTTAAAAGTCAGATAAATCTGTATTTCTTCATCAATCGTCTTCTTACTATTACAACCTCATAATACGAGACTCATTACGGCGTAATTCGTAGCGCGTAGCAGTGTTTTTCCGTTATGTATGCCCGTATATCTGTAACCCCATCGAGTTTGGGCTCATTAACAGCGTATTTAATGAGCCCAAACTCGATGGGATTATGTTATTCATTACTGAGTTCCTATGGCCATCTTCCAGCTCCATTATCACCTCTGGTTACCAACTAGCATCAAAGTACTCGATCAAAATCCGCCTCTTTTTCATTTGATACAATATATGTACCTAATCCGCCATTTTGTATTGGCGACCATCTAGGGTTTGCATTCTTTCATGGCATTCTATAATTAAAGCCCTTTCATTGGATAATCATAGGGATAAGGTATATTTGAATTTTAGTTCAATCGGAAATCGGGAAGTGGATCAAATTTAACTTGTAAGATTTAATTACAGACAGACAGACAAACATCGGGAAAAGTGACACTACAGAAAAGGTTGTAATAAAAAGTAGGAGACGCTGTGCTTCCTGTTTGGCTAATCATTCATATTATTTTTTACCAGCACAATTACTACTTCACAAAAACTTCAAGATCAGTCGTTGTCGAAATAATTTCAAACATAAAATATATTTTCTTCATAAATTAGTTTCCATTAAGCTAAAGCTGTTACGTTTATAGTCAAATCCATCAATAAAAATGTAAGTAGCATGGAACTTAAAATCCAATGAATCGCTAATCCGCTTATCAATGTAGGAATAAAATGGCATAGCGGTTACCCGTTTACCATGCGTCTCTGTGATGTTGGAAATAATTTAATATTCCAGAAACACGGTGTAGAATTAATTAATTTATAATGCTAATAATTAAATAAATAGCACATCAATCAGTACTTAAAAATAGTCACGGTCATAGTATAGCTGATAATGGAAATAATGACAAAGCATTTTAAAATATAACATATAATGTTAAAGCACTAAAATAAATAAAGTTAATTTAATGTGTATTGCGATAGAATCGATTGTAGTTTGGCTTTCCCAGCTCTGTTTCTGTCAGATCAGATTAACGATTTGACGGGCTGTTTTATCGACAAGTGACCTTCTTACGTTGAGATTTTGATCCGCCTTCTAGGGTAAAAAGCTTTCTGAGACTAGTTATAAATTGGAGCTTTTGACATATAATCCTCGCATTCTGTGTCAATTTGAGAGGCACGTTTATAGTTTTTTTTGCTGTTTACGTCTGTTCCATAGCATATAATGAACATTATAAACCATTTTTTTATTAATGTAATTTATACTCTCGATTGTAAACAGCTTGACCTTTTGTTAAAATAATTAATTAAACCAAATTCATTTATACTTTTATTCCACTATTTAATCCAAATTAACTTGATCGTTTTCGTCTCATGGCATCATCAAAGCGTTTCATTAATCGTGGATATTGCTTATATGCAATAGAAACTGCATGGACGACCTCAGAAAATACAAAAAAAGCAATACTCAGATCCAAGTTTAAGAAAGACTTCATCTAAGTCTATAAGAATCTCATCTTCAATTACTTTGCTGCTCAGAGGCTGGAGGTCAAGGTCTTTCGTTTATTCATTCATCAAGCCTGTCACAGTTGGGACAAACTGTCATTTCATCCATCGGACGAAATTATAAAATAATTGCTTTTGATTTATGTCTTTAGAATTGGGATCGAAGTTTTTCTCCTTTTAAAATCAAATATTAAGAAAAAACTAATAATTTTCATGTCTTGGGTTAGTTTGTCAAAAAATAGGTGAGACAAGTACTTAAAGAAATACTTAGATTTCTCTTTTATCCATAGGTACTTCTATACTAATATTATAGATTCTTTCACAGTTAAACTGCTGCACCGATTTTAATGAAATTTGGCTTGAAGATACTTCGAACCTTGAAGAATAACATAGACTAGGTACTCTTTACCGCGATAACCGACCAACGGGCTGAGCCGCGGATGATAGCTATAATAAATAATAAATTTAAAAATTGTAGTCGAAAATCGAGTAAATAATGTAACTAACCTAAACTTTAAATTGAAATAACAAAGGGAATATGATAGGTTAATAGTTATTGTGAAACGATATAGCAGCCTCAAACACTTTGAAATATAAAATAGATTATCAGAAGAGTTAAAGTATGTGTAGCGTAATATTATTTAACAATATCTTGACAGCCTCGTTGGCACAGTGGTAGCGTATGCGACTGTTGTGTTTGAGGTATTTACAAAAAAAAGCGTATAAAGTCTGCTTAGTTTTAGGCTGGATGACGTTGTGGGGCATGTGTCAAAATTCCGAAAACACCCTAACTCCGAAACAAATATTTGCAGATTTTTTACTTTTACCGAAACAGATACTTTTCTATGGTCAATCCATCTATTTTATCATTATTCCCTCACTTCATCCCTTACAATATATTAACTGACTACAAAAAGGTTCTCAATGTAAACAAATACATGCATTTGCGTATCTATATGATCTTTGCTATTGAAAAACCGAATTTAAAAAAAAAACTGTTCTCAAGGTGGATCTTATATAACTTTTTTATATTTGGAGAAAAAACAGCAAACTTCTACCTCTATGATTTCTATTATTTAATTACCTAATTACAATCTATCGTTATTTTATTAGCACTAAAGTCAGTGAGTCGGCCTTGTTTATACATGAAATAATAATAAAACGGTCATTATTTATATTAACGTGTATAACATCTTAATCCTTTTCACGAGTTTATTGTAGACTTACATTATTTTATTTTCTAACTGATATATAATAATAACTTCTTATGTCATAGGTTAACTGGCATATGTAAATGTTTTTTGAGACTGCGTGTATCCTTTTAGCTTTTAACATCGTTACCAACAGGTTCTAATACTTTAATATGATAAGAAATTTTAACATAAGATTTGTTTTCGGAGTTCTTATTCGAATGATCTCGTCATTAGGATAACAACTCCGAAAAAAAAATATTTTCCAAGCAGTTAATATGGAGCTAACATTAGGCATAATAATTTTATACAGACAAACAAAATTCTAAATGGATCAAGAAAACCTTAAGTGGGTATTTTTGTCCACTTAAAGATTTTTTTTTTAACTATTAACATTGACTTTATTCATAGTTTAATATTTGTTTGCCAGAGCTAACATTATAATTAATTGATTTAAGAAAAACTCAACTTTCGCTTAGATATTTATTCAGAAGATTCGCGTGGTTATACAGTTGATACCAAAAAAAAGATTTATTAAGTTCATAACGAAATCACGTGTAATCTATCCACATTTTTATATTCAGTTGTCGGAATATTAGGCGTAGCTTGTATTACGTCATCATCATCATATCATATCGCAGTCCACTGCTGAACATAGGCGTCTCCAATTTCACGCCACTTGGTTCGATTTTATTAATTATTACGTATTTTCATAAAAATCAAAGTCTGCATTGTTCCATTTAATCCATGTTAAAAAGTTTACTAAAAATTTTCTCAGAATGTAGGAAAACTAACATTAGAAAAAACAACTATAGTTCTCCAATAAAAACACATGTTCAGTTGTACACGTGACACAAATATCACACATGTAATCGTTCGTAATAAGATTGATGGACAACCACATTAATGTCAAGAGATCTCGGAGATACCGCCCAGCAATAAAATGTCAAAGAATTTGTACGATTTAAAATCCACTCGAACGATGCTCCAGAAATAAGAGGCCAGTGAATCGGACTGGAATGGAAGGCTATGAATCAGGCAACTAGGCTGTAGCGAGCTATATGTAAACTGGGAGGTCCGAATAATTAAGGTTAAAATTGCGCAGCTTTTCAAATATGAATGAGAATGATTGAATGGATTTTAGATCCTAGAATCCTAAATCGCGCAATAGAAGTTCACGCGGTCACGAAGCGTTTTTAAGAATATATACTTTCTTTTAAAACAATTTGTTACATTTTTAAAATTGTTCCTGAAAGTCGTTCAGGTCTTTTAAAGAAGAAGAAGGGTTGTTTTTAGGGAATCGGGGCAAACCAGCAGCCCATGGGCACCCGCAATACCAGAGGCGTCACAAGTGGCTTGCCGGCCTTTGGGAAATGGGGAGGGAGATAAGGGGAGGAGTTGGGGTATAGGCCTCCGGTATTACTCACTCGTGAAACACAGCGCTGTTTCACACCAGTTTTCTGTAAGGCCGTGGTAACACTCCGGTCGAGCCGGTCCATTAGTTCCGAAGCGTGGCTCACCCACATTTATGACAGCGTGATGTACTGGTCAACATAACAGTTGTGAACAGCTAGCTAATAGTCTATCCATTAAACTAATTTGCGACTGAGGACACTTGGTTTCCAATACAATTACCCTGATATGTTCATCAGTAACATGATTAGTGGTCCATCAAATACACGTACATTCGTGTCAGCTTTAGTAATCCCATCGTATTGGTTGACGGATCATTAAGTTACCACTACTACTTGGTCATGAGCTTGATAGCAGCGGTCAAACTGACCGTATAAACATTTTCCCACGATCTGAACTAGAAAGAGATTATTTACAGATATACTAAGAAACAGAAAAAAGTAATGACTAAGTTCATCTCTCAATTGTCTGTCCTCAATGGGAATCCATGTCACTTCTTGACTTGTTATCAGGAAAACTAACAAGACAGTTTTAGGATTTAATAGACACAATTAGTAACAAAATTGTTATCGAAGTTCCAAGACGATGGTGATAGTGTTGATAAATATGAATGTGTTTAAAGCTTCCGCTAGTTTTTCTTCATTTTCATAGTCACAGTTAGTGTTTTTACTACTCTTTACTTAATACGTTAGTAAGCCCGTATCACATAAAATCAGTTTTTTACAGTCTTCTAATTACACAGGATACTATTATTTAAACAGACAGAGACCAAACAAAGTGCACGCTTTGTTTTATGATCCTAAACTCGGCAATCCGAGACGCCCAACACGCAAAATGAATTTGATGTTTTCCGTTATGTAATTAACGGTAGCATTTTCACGAGCTTAGCTTTTCCCACACTCAGTTTAAATCGTTTAATGCCTATCCTCAGATTGTGCTGTTTAATTAAACAAATAAAAGTGTTACTGTTATCATAAGTCTCTTATCTACGTATATTATCATGGATATTTGTTATACAAAATCGATATATTTCCATTTCATGACATGTACACGAGAAAATCCTACGTGCCAATATTTGTGTTTAAATATTAGAGTAGCTTTTGTCAGCTGCTCTGTACGCGTGTAATTCATTTATCGCAGTGAGAAGTAGCTTGTGTCATTTACTGATAATATAGTCGATTGGTAAAGGATTGTATAGTTAGTTTAGTGCTTTAGGCGTGAAATCGTAACAAACTAACGTGGAAATGGTGGCGCGTACTGCGCGCGTATCCTGATTGATACTTTCATTGCTGAAAATGAATTTGACGATGTATTATTCTAATATCACAATATAGTTAAACACTTATTTTAAAGATATATGTTATAAAGACCATAATCGTACATACGTACAATATGGCTATAACAAACTCAATATGTTTTGATTGATTAAATCAATGACATTAATATTGATGCTGAGAACTTCCGGTTAATTAAGTTTATAGAATTGATTTCAAGTACTTTACAATAGAAATCATTAACTTTTTAATTACCAAGTCTAGGATATCATCAAATAAAATAAAATGATTCTTGAGTAAACTAAACAATCTTAGTTATTTATAGAATGACATTTATCATACTAGTAGAAGGAAATGGTTTTTTGTGTCATTTTTAAAATAGACGTGTTACTCTACAAGCGCGCGTAAAGCGTCCACTTGGATTATATTTTTAGCTTTGTTTGTTATTTACAGAATTAAATCATGATTTAAAGGAATCACATTAAATTTAAGTTTATGTTCTTTAATGTCGTTACTAATTCAGAAAAATAAATTCCTTCAGTGATAAGAAAAGGTCAATTTGTCCAAGTCCAACAAGTTCACTTTTGTCACTATTTATATTTTCAATCAATCGGTCAATTAGTGTGCACTATTTCTTTTTAAACAAATGTAAGAACATTTGTTTAAAATCTTCAATAGAAAAGAATAAAAGAACTTTTCAAGCAATTACAAGGAAATTTAGAAGGAAAAAATATTTTTATGATTTTTACGTTATATTTTCATCAGTCAACGGTTAGATATATTTGCCGAAAAAGAAGTTCTGAACTATAACTATTTTGCTCTTTCTTGGGACCCAAGTACGAGCCCATAAAAACGACGTGACTGATGAAATTGCTAGATTCGAGAAAAACTACGAAAAAAGGGTAGGGTAGCAGCGGTAATAAAATAACTAGGTTAAGGAAGCAATGGTACGTATATAATGTAATGAACTAATTCAAGATTTTCGCTTTCTAAGTGGATCTGTGTGTGTGTGCGTATTATGTGCGCGTGTGAGAGCGTGTTTGCGAGTGTGTGGTAAGATTTTATACATTTTGATTAGTTACTATCGGAATTGTATTTTCTGCATATTTTTTTTTTTTAAAAACGTTTTGTAAAAGTGATATTCGACTATTAGGTTTTTTAGAGCTTTTAGTGAAGCGTTGACCATAAAGAAAACGTTCGAATACCCACTGTAAGTTTATTTGAACTAGCTGTTGCCCGGTGGTCCAAATTCGATCATAATTCATTCAATTCTCTTTTTTATTTTTTAAACTATCTACATTCCTCCTCCATATAAACTATAACTGTGTCAAGGTCCATACTCCTCAGTTCACATAATTTTTTAAAAAAGGGGGTAAATAGTTTTTACTTCACGTATTAAAAATAAAAGGAAGCTTTATTTGTAGGAAATATCATCGAGGAAAATATATGTTCAAACATTCTTTTGCTTTTTTATGTCACGCACGACATATATTTAATGAATTTAAATGTTATTTCATTCGTTAATATTAAAAAAAAATAAAAAAAATATCTAGGTATAGTGATATTAAAAATTCGAAAGTAACTTTGTCTATTTGTTACACTTTCACAGCTAAAACCGCTGCACCGATTTCGATGAAATTTGTTATGGATTTACTTTGTTGCAAAGTTTGTTTCGTCCTTTCTTCTTAGGGCTAGTCCAGTTAGGAAAGGCCAAACTCGTTTGCTCAAAAAAAATACCTCACAAATGTATTTATGTAACCTAATTACAGAATAAATTATTTTATTTCATTCTTGAGGAACTGATACGCGAGTTGGTAATAGCTGGTAAAAGCTAGTTTTATATAAATTGAATTAAAAGTAATGGTACCGATTACAGTACTACTATAAGTATTTAAAATAAGCAGACTTGTATTAAATCTTGTTTTATTGTAACTCTCCGGGATTACGGGTAACTAAATAAATAAATAATAAAAAATAAGTACAATTAAACCCCAAAAAGAATGAATTGTGTTAGGGGTTATCTAGGAGTATAGTTAATGTTCATTGTTATGCTAAACAGGTTGGTTGTATGTGCTTTACTGCTATTGTTGTGCTCTTGTATATTTTATTTTACTACCGCTTTTGGTTGTATAACTTTAAAGATAAATTTATGTACTACTTTATTTATTATTCAACAAGGCGGAATAATAGCGAAAACATTCACAGAATATCAGAAAGTATATTGCAGCCGTTAATGTACTTTACAATGTACATTTAAAACTATAGAAATTTTACAGGACTTCACACGATGAGGTTGGAGGAGGCCTTTGCCAACCGCCCATCAGGCGCTGGGAGGGGTCCGGATGGCGTAAGAAAGCGGTTCCCGGATCTCTCACGTGTCAGGCGCAGAGTGGCACACCTTGGTGGTTTAGTGGGTAGTCTGGCGAGTCAGTCAGGAGTCCCACACAAAGCGAACACCCTGACCTCGCGGGGGGGAGCGAGGTGCGTAAAGGCATTCCACCACATAAAAAAAGACCTTTGCCAACCGATACACGGCCTTACATACCTATACTAAAAAGTGCCTTAAATACGCAAATAATTTAAATAAAAAAAAACATGTAAGTATGTATAACAGCTGTGCAGTAGTGTAGGAATCGTAAGTGTATCATACATCCAAATAAACGGCTTTTATTTCATTTAGTATTCTCTGCATTAATTTACACATATTGTTTCGTTTTTGTACACTTTTTACACGACAACGGCGAAATCAAAAGGAAAACGGCGTTGAATGTTGCGTCGACTTCTGAACCGATGTTAATAAATAAATAAATATTTCGGACATCTAACACACAATGCATCTAGTCCCAAGCTAAGCAGAGCTTGTATTATGGGTACTAGACAACTGATATGAAGACATTAATACTTTTTTTTTGTAAATACATACATATTATACATAGAAAATACCCAAACTCCGAAGCAAATATTTGCAGATAATACAAACATTTGGTCCGATCCGGGATTCGAACTCGAGACCTCATGGACTGCAGTCGCATACGCTACCACTGCGCCACCGAGGCAGTCAAAGAAGAAGAATTTAATGAAGAAGATGTTAATAGATTTGTAATAATGGTCTGGGTAACGCAGGCTATATTAATTTTGTCAAAAGTTTTTCTTTGTTTTGTTTTTTTTTTCGTGGTCAGGTTTTTAAAACTTTTTCTTTTTTTTTCACATTCACAAGAGTCGAGTATTGCCAAGATTTACAACCTATTTATAAAAACGCTGTTATGTCAAGTACGTATACATGCAGCACAGTGTATTTTATGGTTTGTGAAGTGGCTATCGCTACCATAAGCACTTGTAATTTAAGAACCACAAGTGTTTTGAGCCCTTTGAATGTTCTTCACCCTTCCGCCCAAAGTACAGTGCAGAGTTTTATTTCACGCATTTAATGTATTGAATACAATACATATACTCCATTTCTGTATTGGTTTCTTATCTATTGACTGAAAGTCTTTATTTTCTTATTGACAGAGGTAGTATCAATAGTTCAGTATAGTCTAGTAATAATGTTTTATGTACAATATGCCTTCTTTTGGTAAAAAAAAAGTTATTGCACTTTAAATGCGAAACGTATTTTAGTGTAACGGACTCCTACGACAAAGATTGTTTTTTTTTGTTTTTTTAAAAAGACAACTCTCGCTTTATGAATATGCATTCCTGTGTCACGGGGATCTTTACAAACATACATGAAACGGATCAAAGTACACCCAGACTTAGAACAACAATTTATGGATCACACAAAGTGTTGCCCCATGTAGGATTTGAACCCACAACACTTGGCGCAGCAGAAACCGGTGGTAGGTGTTGCGACCACTGAAACCACTAGGCCAACCGTGTAATCAATTGTGAATTGAAGGCAAATATTTGTATGCACGAAAATTAAATGTTCATTATTTGCTCTATGTGTTTATATCTACACGGTTGGCCTAGTGGTTGGAGTGGTCGCCACACCGCTTCCTATTGTGCCAAGTGTTGTGGGTTCAAATCCTACATGGGACAACACTTTGTGTGATCCATAAATTGTTGTTCTAAGTCTGGGTGTACTTTGTGTCCGATTCATGTATGTTTGTAAAGGTCCCCGCGACACAGGAATGCATATTCCTAATGCGGGAGTTATCTTTTTTAAGATAAAAAGAAAATAAAAAAATAAGCATAAGTTTACAAAAAGTATAAATATATTTATATCAGTATAAATACTGCTTACTACGGCTGCTGCGTATTGTGTGAATGTGATGGAGGCTATTGTTGCGTAAAGAGCGCAAATTACTAAAACGTTGTAACTGAAATCGAATCAATAGTTTATAATGTTTAAAATAAAACTATTTTAGTTATTGACATTCGTGTTATTTTTAAAACACATTTTTACGAGAAATTGTTATAATTTCATATACTAAATGTAATTTAGCGCAAGGTCAGCTTGCGTGTAAAATATTTATAATATCATTGGAGTTAAGCTTTCTTTTATGTGACATAAATAATTTAAAAACAATTATTTTTGAGAAAAATAATTGCCCTATAAAGCTCTTTTTTATAGTTACATCTATAGAACTTTATGGAACAATTATTTCTATAAAGAAAGAATTGGGAAGAAAATTATTTAAACTTTTTCTTTACGAAACTGTTAAGGTTTTTATAATCATATAGAATGAATTATTGGTATCAACTGTTATGTTGCCTATTTATTTTCTATGGAATAATGTTATTGCAGAACAAATGAACATTTATTCGATTTTACATTGTTTGAAGTAAACGTCATTCAATAGCTTCTTATATGAGCGAAGCCAAAAAATGTGTCATAAATGCCTAATAATTTTTATTTCATATCAATAAGGTCTAAATTCGTATAAACAATTTATATTATGCGGCACGATGTCGCACACGGTGACACGACGACTTTAAATATAGAACAACAAATATAGAACGAACGCCGTTCTGGTTACCCGAGATTTTGGTTTGATGATACGAGCTGTATCTGATATTGATTTATGAGCGATTATAGCCATCACTAATGAAAAAAGTGCCTGTTGAAAATGTCATTTTTTAAACAGTTAAAGAATTGATGAATCAAAAAGCAACTATAGTCCTTGAAATAAAGCTTGATCTGTGAAAGATGGCTACGAAATCGACGAAGTAACATTGAACAAGTGATTTTATTTTGTATCATCTATATTTTCATTCATTACGAGCCATTTTTATCACAAATAAAGTGCAATATTTTATAGATATAAAAAATCACACCTAAAATGTACCTCGTAAGTTCGAAAATGACACTAGTGATAACTGTCACAGATATCAAACTGTATTTTTAGGATTATTTTCCACAGACTTCGCAATTTTAAAAGAGAGATTTTATCAAAGTAGATGAAATTTTTTTTAATGAAATATGTCATGTTGATAAATTAGAAATGTCATAAAAGATTTTACAGAAATATAATGAGATTAGGGTAGATGATCTGTTCCAAATTAATGTTATCTCCATATGTTTTGACTTTTGAATCGTTATAAAACTTCGTCTTAATTTTAATGTTCAAACACTTAACTGAATGGTTTGAAAAAATAAAAAAGCGATGAAAGAAAGCATGCATAATTTAAAAACATATCTAAAGCTATTCATAAATTAACTTTGGATCATTTATCATTTTCATTTCTTACGTAGATAATCAAAAAAAAACATGGTTAAAATTATATAAATTTAGAAATTCGGCAAAATAAAATAATGTGTACTCTTTGTGTAATCTACTTGCATTTCAATTTTTCTCTATTCCTTATTCTATCTAAAATATGAATTCTTAATTTCTTCATTCACGTGTGCATTGGTTAGATTTTGATTTAATTATTTATATATGATATGATGGACTTACAGCTAATAATGCAATTACAATATGTAGATAACAGTGAGCCAATTACAAGATATAAGTGACAGCATCAACAATTTTCTTTCTTTTTCTAATATATCGCCTCTTGTAACTTTTAGTTTTAACAAAGTAATCGTTGTAAAATCTGGTCTAAAACAAAGCGATATATTATAATAATAAATCACCATCATCGTAATTATGAATACAATTTTCGTTTATGATTGGCCCTGAGTACTTCAAACAACAGTTTCTAAAATTCCTTTCTTACCAAACGAATCATTAATAAACGTAATAACTGAACAAATTCTAGGCGGTATAGACGTATTATTTAGGTAATGATAGTTCATTCTATTGTTGATATAAAGGATTACGATAATTTATACGCCACGCAAAATAAACAATTTCAAATGATTTTAGTGAGAATCTCTATGCCGCCATGTCGTGACAAACATATTTCTTATTGTATTGAATGCATTCAATCAAAAAATCACTCTTGGACTTAGTGATTAGATACTTATTGGATTGCATGTACCAGTTGAAGTAAATTTATCATGTATTGTGACGTCGAGTGGTCTGTTATTTATTAATCCGTGGTTTATTATTTATCGTTTCCAAGAACAATTGTTTACTTTATAAACATACGGGTGGCGATTTAGGTGCCAGGAATATATGGAGTTTCCATTTAACGCTCCGACGATGTCCGGGCTCAAACGTGACCGATTTTAAGGTTCTGCGGAATTGACGCCATACACACACATACACACACACACCCTCGAATACATAGTTTATTTTTTTTAGCTTTCCTCGGAACTGTATAAAATTGATTAAACTAGCAGTGATCAAATGATGATACAGACACTTGTTGTGGCCCGTTATCCATAACTCAAGTTGGATCTTGCCATGAGTGTCAGTGTTCCAAAACCATTGGTTTTTTTATACATATCTTGTACAAATACTTTGGTGTATGGTTGTTGCATTTTTTTGGATAAATAAATATTATTATAATTATTATTAATAATTCTGCAGCTTATACGATGCAGCTTCGCACATTTATCGAAAATGAAACAAATACCCTTTTAAGTTGTTTTTGTTTTGACAATATTATACCTTTCATGGAATATACATACATAAGTAATATATATATGTAACTTGTTTAGTATAGTGGTATAGTGTAATATATGTAACTTGTTTTCTGTTCAATTTTCCTCAAGTATGAGTAAAATTAAACTTAGTCTTTAGGAATGTATTCATATTCATTATTGTTGTAATTGGAATTTTATGTTATAATGATTTTACCACCAAAAGAAAGATAATGCTTTTTCCACTATAATATCTTTAGGCTTTACTGATTGGAATGATGTCAACATGACTCATTTGAATAATTACGGATCTTAAGGAAAATTTTGGATTTTCGGTGAAAATATGAATGTGCCTCAATTGTTCTAATTTCCATTTTATCATCATTTTATGTACTAATAATAGTATTTTTTATTGAAATAATTAGGTTTTTATTTCTTACTTTACGTAATTCTTAGGCATTTCTTTTAGCTCCAATGAAAAGACAAAAAGAAAATAATTTAATAGAAATTAATCATGTCTTTCTTACAAAAATGTAACAGTTATATTTGCTCATTTACGTGTTTATCTGTAGTAATGTCTTTGCGTCCTAACTATGTAACCAGCCATCATAAAGATCTGCCTACACGTAGTTAGGTGTTTTTGACACTTACTACGTGTATGCAGATATATGGAATATTTTCCATCTCAAAAGTAATAGTGTTGCTGATAAATAGCATTCACAGTGACTTTAATGTATGTCAAATACAATCAGCAATATCAAAACAAGTGAAATAAGTACTTTGGTTCCATCGTTGATTTTTAAAGAGCGTTTATAATCATCATTCGAATGTCATCAACTAAATTTATTTTTGGCAACACATTAACATGCAATAAAGATTAGTTGGTCACCTTTTACATCATTATATTTAGTAACCTTCCTCATAAGGAGGAGTTGTGCGTGACAAAACGTACGCGAAAAATTTGGCAACTGCGGATGTGCATATGATCGCTGTCATCATATTTATAGCTTATGAATAATTTGATTATCATTAAATTCAGCATTGGACTACTAATTACAAATTATTTAAGAGTGCCTAAACTACATAAGCAGGAAAAAGTGTAGCCAACCAAAGATAATACAAAAAAAAACAAAAAAAGGTAAGTTATAAGTTAGCAGTTAAGTAAGTAGTCACGACTACGGTTCTTCTATTGCAAATCTAGTTTATACGTAATGCAATATTTCAAGTACAAAACATTCCCCATGAAGACTTACATTTAAGACGACACCCTTTAACTATCTGCGCCTTGAGCGTAAAGTGACATGTGTCTGAATATGCTGTTGCTTTGAGGTAGGTACCTGAACTATATTACGGCTAAAAGCATCACATATTCCTGTACCCTAGGACTCTATGAGTACACGAAAAACTACTTGCTTAGCGACTGGTTTGTTTCAGCCACTCGAAATTAAATTATTGATTTTTGACTTATTACAGTCAGATCTCCTGATCTGATTTCCTGTTGGTTCAGTGATCAATATAGTATCAAAAATAGAATTGGTGTTCTTAGGAGAAAGCTTCTAACATTCGACTAAAGCCATAAAACACAGTTTGCGTTTTACTATAATTTCTCCTAACAAATAGGGTCGCTAGAGCTCCAGGGGGCGTTTAACCACGTAGTACAAAAATAATTACATTCCACTTTAGTTCTACATAGCTATGTATGTAATATCATATTAATATATAGCACTTAATATTAAGGCCGCAGTGATGACGTAATACCCACCGTTTATTTGCGACGGTCGTAAACAGCCCTAATACGTAATGGGATATGAAGATGTTGTGTTCAATATACCGGAGTGCCTACAGACGCCCATGCGAATAGATTGTTAGGTAAATATATTTTAATAATATTTATGGTGTCACATTTATTCTTCTGGTTCTAGTTACAGGAAAATAGGCTTTCTACGATTTACTAACGAGAATTTATTAAATTATTTTCTTCGAAGAAACTTCAGCACAATATGAATAAAGGAAAATATTGTCTGTTAATTATGTATCCAATCATCCTTGGTCATGTTTGTATTTCATTAGAAACACAGCTAGGTTATTTATTGATTAAGACTTAGGAGAAGGGACAAACTTAAATGAAAAAGACGTGGGCAAAAGCTAATAATTAAAGGTCCCTGTAATGAAAGAGGATGTATGTGGAAAACCAGTAGCATGGATTAACAATGCTATTATTATTTCATCTTCTTTTAGTGGACCACTAGAGGACTACTCTCCGTGTTGGTTGCTTTTCCACCTGTCTCCATGTGTTATTGTAGAGTATGCCTGTGCTTTTGGTTGAAGAGCTGTCAGCTTCAATTAAAAAGCAAAACACAATATATACTACTGTTCATACTTAGTTTATTGTATGTGTGTAATTTAGTTACTGACTGTTGACCTTCATTACTGTACTATATCTGTTTATTAATTCAAAAGTATTAGTAGTATTCTTTCAAAAGTGAATTGCCAATATTTTCTTAATTTTTATTAACTTTTCGTTTGGTTAATAATGAAATTTAATTACAATACATTCTTGAATAACGACTTCGGTACAAAATATGTAATCTAATTAATAACCGTGATTTTAAATGTTTAAGATTCATAAATATGAATATAAGAAATAAGTCTGCTGCTATATTAAATTTCATCTTACAGGTAAACTTTAGTATTATGATAAATCCACTTTTTTATTATAAAGAACTTGATTGATTACTTGTTTTCAAGATTAGCCACTACCAAAAAGTAGTAACCGTGTGAAAAAATCTTACTTCAGGTTCAAAGTTGATTGCTCGAAGTCAGAAAAGTTGAAGAGATGCAAGTTTTTGTTGCATTGTTCTACAGTATGCTTAAATTTCTTAAGTTAATTAATTATATGTTAGAATGATGATAAATAGAATTTTATCATAAAGAACACTTAACAGAAATAGAACATTGTAGTAATTTTATTTGAGGGAGTCTAAGTCTGTGCTTCAAATAAGAGAAATGCTCTAGAATTCTGATGTTGTAGGTGATTTTTCCAGTAAAGAGTGTTTTCTTTTAAAAGTTTTTTTGATACCGCTAAATTCTTATAATTAGCAAACTGTCATTTTGTTCGACAACTTCGCAGTTACATAAAAAGATTAAGTATAATAAATATTCATGTCGATATTATAGGTTTAAGAGGCACAAACGCATATAATTATGCAAATGCTTAATGACAAAATTGGTGCAATCAACAAACTCATTCAACTAATTTTATGTTCTCTTATGCTCAGGTAATTTCACGCCCGACGACCGTAGCGGCTTACTTGGAATAGTGTCAAAGCCTTGTCTAACAGCAATTACTTTTAATATGTGAATATGTGGGTTGGCCAATGACCTAAGCAGTTTAAGAGCCTAGGCCTAAAAATCGATGATAAACTCGCGAGTTTAGGTAGTTTTTTTAATCATGTTGTTTATTTTTCTTCGTAAGCGGAGGTTTCGGAAAGATAATGCGAATTTAAATTTAAGAAGGTTTTCATTCAATAGAAAACTTAAACAATTAACGACGGTGAAGCTGTTTTGTTTATTCGTGGTTTAGAAACCAAGCTATACTTAGTATTTAATTATTATTTTATGTTTGAGCCTGCAAAAGTGACTCTACTCTGCGTGATGAATGCATGAACTGAATCCAAGAGAAATGACTTATATTATGACGGCCTATTGAGATGCTTCTGCATCATTGGGCCTCTGGTCTCACACTCATCTATGAAACACGACAGCACAAATGCTGTCATGTTAGGTTGATATTCTGTGATAATGACTGATGTTCATTTACGGTAATAATAAAATAAATGAAAATAACACAGGTATAACAACATAATGTAGTGTTAACATCATACTATAACTTTTTTATGTCACTATGTTGTATTATATAAAAGCCGGTGGTCGTTGATTACTGACATGGGATTTTTATATATTAAAAAACTTACATATCATATTTCTAGGACTTTCCGAGTAGCACTGGGTGTGTTTGTGGGTCACTACTGTTGATTCTAGTGTACAAGAGTAACAGTGGTGAGTGTATTTATTCCGTAAAAATATCAATAACTATATAAAGTAATGGTGATTTATTTCATACAAAAATAATACAGGCATAACTCTAAAATCCTAAACAGTTTAAAAATATCTTCTCAAATATTTGAAGTTTCCAATCTCTTAATTAAAGTCAAACAGATACACGAGATATACATTAATTTCCTATTCTCATATTCACATGTAAAGCGTATGAAGTATGTTTTAGTAAGATTAAACACATTAGATCTGAACTTAGAGCAGTAAAAAAGATCCCGACATTGAGTGATGGTAAATAATGATCCACTCAATGAGCAATTGTAAATAAGCTGTTATTTTCGTCCATTTTTGCTTATACTACTAAAACTTAACGAAATACAGAGAAATTTGATGTTTTTACAAGTAAGATATAGTTAGTAATAAATGTAATAGAGAACGTATGGAGTTTGTGCCCAAGGCTTCGCCCGGGTGTATGTCGAAAAAGGTGGTAGTCATTTTTTGGGTAAAATTTTTAAAATCGGTACGTCCTGAGGTTACAATCACAAATTATATAAAAGGTTAAAAATCAATTTACAGGTGGATAGCTATGCTTCAGGATAAATGAGTTGAGTTGACTGAATTACAGACTACAGACTTACAACAAAGCAGTGTTAAGTTATCCCTTCATTGGTGAAATTTATGAAGTGATTGCCGTTAACCCGAACTCAACGGTGACGTATGTGTGATTCGATATACATGGGCATACTCACCATAAGGAAACTTGTCTGCTGTTTGCACCTCATTATAAAAAATATACCTACCTTCATCGTTTTATATTAATGAGCAAAGGAAGATATCAATCTCTCTTTCTCTTCAATGTAGCAGTTCCATTCAAGCAATATTGGATCACGGATGTTTGAAGTAATTAATAGAGTACATTACGAAGTTTATGTTGTCAATAATTGCACGTAATCCATGTTTGATTTGGGTAAATAAGCTGTTGATTACTCACTTTAATGTACGATTTTAAGACGATGCCGTTTAGAACTTTAGAGCATTCATACTTCGTTGTTAGAAATCGATATTACCGTGTATTTCAATCAACAAGCTTGCCTATGATGTATTGTCCGATTACAAGTTTAAGGTATTACTTGTTAGAATAGGAAGAATTATTAATATTCTAAGGTAATATCTCTCTTTATATCGAAAATTATTAGTATTCACATCATAAGGCCATAGATCAGTTGTTCGTTATATAACCTTCTTCAATAAATGGGCAATATAATATTAAAAGAATTTATCAGTTCGAACCAGTAGTTCCTAGCATTAACGGTTTCAACTAAACAAACTTTTCAGCTTCATTCAATTAATCAAAATACCTCAATTTTACTCCAATATCTACATTCCTGTATGATTTATTATTATGTGCAAAATCACAGATCCAGCGTCCTGTCTTCGAAAAAGCTAGTCAAACTGTCTTTTAGGCATACAAACATACTTATTTATATATATATTTGTATGAAATAATTCTGCATAAGGTCGCCATAACGCTATAGTCGAAATGCTAAGTTCAGCTCTATAAAAATGCTAATATTCAATATTGCTATAGATATATTCACGATGGCCATTCTGTTGCTAGCTTTGTATGTCAGTTTTCGCACTAAATAATGGTCTATGTCCTTCCTCAAGCATCAAAGTACCTCCCTGCAAAATTTCATTAAAATCAGAATAAAAACAGATTTAGCCGCAAATGTATAGCAGACAGAGTTATCGAACTTATAGTTTTAGTATGGATAAAAAGCTACATTAGCTGTTTTTACCAGACTCCGAAAGAAGGAGGGTTTAGTTTTTCACAGATGTATCCATTATTTTTTAGGCACGCCCTAGAGCTTAAACGGCTTGTCGTATTTTTATGTGAGTCTTGTCACTTCGTCTTAGTAGTGAGAGGGACACTGGGTACATCAAAATTAAAAAAAAAAACAAAAAAAAATATACGCAGTCGGTTTTTAAATAGTTCATTTTTTAGTCTGTTAACATTTGATAATGTCAAATATTGTCAAATAACGTGGCATTAATGATGTGTCTTCACACACTTTTCTTTTGTAGGTAGGTAATGTATGAAAATACATTTAACAGAGTGCTTTTATAAATATTATAATGAATCTATAAAACTTGAACCTACAATACAGATTAAGCCTCTTACACAAAAATACTGGACAATTGATAATGTTAATTCTTTTTCTGTCCAACCGGTGTGTCTGTGGAACACCCTGCCAGTTGCAATCAGACGTGCACAACCACTGACCGTCTTTAAGCGACTGGTAAAGGAACATTACTTGGGAGATGTCAATGATCCATATCAAATCGCTCAACAACCCATAATGTTCCACTTCTGGGCTCGGGTCTCCTCTCAGGAGAGGGTTAAGGCCATACGTCCCCACGCTGGCCCAGTGCGGGTTGGGGACAATAATCCTAATTAACTGTTATTGTTGTTAATTAGGTAGGTGGGAGTATTTAATTCAGTGTGTATAACATTTATGAATTTTGCGTAATATATTTATTTCATATGTATTTGTACCATCATCCACACTGTGTGTAGCTGGTACTCTTTATAATATTGATTGTTTATGTATATTTATTCACCTTCATTTCAATTCTCCAACTACTCTCGATTACACCAGACACTACCTATTACATCCTGTTTATATATCCATCCCACAGTTGCCTGGTTTCAGTGATAAAGCCACCAATTGTACTGACCTATTAGGTCTTTTATTTAGTTATCTGGTGTACAATAAAGAGATTATTTTTATTATGTAGATTGTCAGCCGCCTTTAACAAATGGGTGGACTCTCAGCATTCACTGCCATGGGCATTGAATGCTGAGCACTGATGTTCAGTGCCCGCCGTATATAATAGGTGGCTGTTAACGTCAACCGAGCGTTTTAAGGACTAGATGGGCATTTATTATAAAGAAAAGAGTAACATATAGCTTATACATATGAATTGGGGATTAAGCCATAACCAAAGCAAGTCAGTATTACCAATGTACTGATTAGGTTAAACTTTATGCCTCATGTTTCTTAAGCTCAAGCAAGGTGGCGCAGTGGTAGTAGCGCATGTCACTGATGTGCCACTGTGTGTCTCGGGTCCGAGTCCCCGGGTCGGACCAAATATTTGTATGATCTATAAATATTAGTTTCGGGATTTGGGTGTTTTATATATATATACAAAATAGGAAATATGTATTTATATCATTTGTCTAGTACCCATGACACCATAACACAAGATCTGCTTAGCTTGAGACTGGATGGAGTAGTGTGTAAAAAAATATTTATTATTGAACAAAAATGTATACACAGACACTACAACAGTAATATTGCATACCAAGTGTTGTTTGTATTATATAAGTTCAAGAATGACACATTCGCCGTCTGAAAGGTGTTAATGTATTTGAAGACGGCGATAATCTCCGATGAAGTATAGATAGAATCTAATAAATTTATTCCAATGACCCACGAACGTCATATTAACACGGTCTAACTAATACACAGCTATCATTCACTGGTTTATATTGATTTTAAAGTCAAACTTATAACAACTTTATTTTACATAATTATTTTACAGTTATGTGTGTCAGTTGTGTGTGTTTTACCTAGTAGTTTTTCTAAAGCTATAGTCAATAAATCAATCAACAACCCCTAATGTCCCACTGCTGGGCTCGGGTCACCTCTCAGAAGAGGGTTAAGGCCATACGTACCCACGCTGGCCAAGAGCGGGTTGGGGACTGGCAAGAATACGTTGTGGCTACGTAATCTCACCGTTGGATGTTTTTAAGCCGCCCGAGGGCCTCCAACTAAGGCTAAAGCTATAGATCAACACACTATTTCATTTTTTTGCACGGACGAGCTCTGGCTCATCTGGTACCAAACTAAGAGCCAGAGCTCATATATATACTTTTTTTTGTAAATACATACATGTATGATATACATAGAAAATACCTTAACTCCGAAACAAACAATTGCAGATCATACAAACATTCGACCTGAAACCTCAAGCACAGCAGTCGGATACGCTACTATTGCGCCACCGAGAGTAGTCAAGATACTTATTCTGTTATTATATAACAATTTGCATTTTTTTACAGTTCGCTACTGACTTTGAATATATTATATAATATTATAACATTTGGAATTATTGGTCATAATGTTATCTTAACTTTGTCTTTGAGCAAAAATATTTTCAGCAAACTTTAGACAAATAATAAAAGTGACTGAAAAGTAAAAATGAATTACAGAAAATATGAAACATAAATAATAATTATAGTAAATAAAATTATAATAAAGGAACTAGAAATAGTACTTTTATAATATACAAAAATAATTATTAATGAGTATTTCTCCAATATAATGTTTTATTGGTATTACCACAAAAAAACAACACAGCTATAAAAGCTAGAAAAATTAATGACGGCAGAGAAGTAGCTTGTAAATGACTTGCAGGGCGATTAAATAAAACAATATTTTGATATTTCGTTTTGGTTGTATAATGAATATGGCTAAACGACCATGAAAGTATGAGACGAAGATGATCACATTCCTATCATGTAAACTGCGATATGATTCAAAACAAATACTATTTTATAAATAATACTGTTAATACTAAGAGGACATTTCGAAGACAGCTGTGGTGGCATACTGCCAGCAAGTGTACTATACCATTTGTCAACGTATGCCAGTGACGTCATTTATAAGTTCTATCTCTTTCCCTCGCAATGACGTGTGCCACGTTTGTCATTAGATTGGACAATCGATGATATCTTACTGTTTTCTTTTACCATTAGCTAGAAAGAATGTCAACAATATGACATTAATCATTTAACTAAATGTGAGTTTTAACAGTTCTAAATTCAAACTTTTTGGCATAGGTAAGAGTTTTTTTTTTTTTTTAAGGTACGTCATTACAAGTAGTCTTGTTCAAAAATAAAATCAAACAACAATAAGCACATGGTTTTACAGATCGGAAGGGTCATTGTTCTGTATATAGGCAAATATACTCCGCAGAAGCTTTTGTCAATGTTCAAGTGGATATATAAATACATATCTACTTGTGTGTATACCGTCTACTGTTATACAGATACACATTATTTAAGTAATAAATGTCAAGTGCAAATATAAAGTAACGCTCTAAAATTATAATCTGATTGTTGCAAAATTTGCTTTCTATAAATACCTCAAAACTTCAGCTGCATTTTGTTAATATTGTTCATTAATTGCCATAATAAGCAAATCAGATTGCTTGTTAAGATTTCGTTATTAAGTACTTAGATTGATAATCTCAATAACAAAGCACTCTCGCGTTATACGGAACCGGTCTAATAAAATCAATAATTTAGATCTTTATCTGACTTTTAAAATTCATATTCTGATAGGAAAGAATTTTTGATTATATTTGTTTATTAAGGAGCATAAAACAACAAAAATATATTGTTATTAAAACATGAATTTTTGTTTCATAATTTTAATTTTATATTATACATATACTAGCTTTTGCTCGCGTGTATGTCGGTTATCTGAGTTGCCTTTGTCCTTCCTCAGTATTCAAGGTATCTTCATGCCAAGTTACATCGAAATTGATGTGGTGCAGCAGCTTAGCCGTGGAAACATAACAAACAGGTAGTATTACTCAATTTATAATACATATCAGTATGGAATATGGTTTGACCAGGATTTCCCTCGCGCTCCGGACGGCGTAAGAAAGTGGTTCCCGGATCTCTCCCGTCTCAGGCGCAGAGTGGCACACCGTGGTGGTTTAGTGGGTAGTCTGACGAGTCAGTCAGGAGTCCCACACAAAGCGAACCCCTTGTGCCCGCGGGGGGGAGCAAAGTGCGTAAAGGCATTCCACCACGTTAAAAAAAAAAAGGATTTCCCTCGCAATATTATTTGTATGAAGATAGATTTTGTCATTCAATTTAGGCATGCTCTGGGGACAGTACTTTTTTCTGGATCATCACTTGCATTCCACGTTTTTTTTAATGACCGCACCCATAAAACGTCACCATCATGATTAAATGGATTCCAGAAACTTTATTCATGGTAATTTAGTTAATGAAACTTTACAATCTGTAATAGTGTCCGGAGGTGAAGTAAGGTTAAAGTTGTTGAAGTCCTGAGTCAATTGACTGCGTTGGAAGCTTCATGAAACTATTTTTATCCATGTGTATTATGCAATATTACCCTCGCGTTTGTGGATTCGTATTCATGAATCACCATTACACATAAAAATTAGGTTTGGCAGAAATCATTACCTGCTTTAGATAGATAATAGATAGATAGATAATACTTTATTTGTACACCAAGGATTACACACAATATTCAATCCTAAAAATTATAAAAAAAAGAAAAAATGAAAATGTGATGTACAAAGGGCGGCCTTATTACTCATTGCAATTTCTTCCAGGCAAGGGTGTTTAAGAATGCTGCTTTAATTCCAAATAAGTATTTTTTTTTACTTTTTTCTGTCCTTACGGTATTAAGATAAAATTAGTAATAAGATCTGATGCAAGTTGTTTGAGGAAATTCAGATAAAATTTCTTTTTATGGTAGTACAAGTAAGCTATAAACAATAAAATAACGAAGATAGGGCTGAGATTAATGGAACCAAGGTATTTGCATACCAATGATGTCGATACTGTGTGTACATTTGTCCAGAGATGAATTCATACAAAAATAACAAATATGAAAACATGAAATATTATTATAATAAAATCCTAGCAACTTTCACGTAACCTTTTTACTAGGTCAATTTAAGCCATTGTTTAAAAGTCTTAAATATTCCTAAATTTTAGTTTTATTAAATTTTGTACTTAAGCGTAGTTTTAATATAAGGTTGTAGAGCCACGTTGATTTCAGCACGAACGAGCCACGCTTCGGCATGAATGGGCCGGCTCGACCGGAGTGATACCACGGCCTCACAGAAAACCGGTGTGAAACAGCGCTTACGCTGTGTTTCATCGAGTGAGTGAGGAAACCGGAGGCCCATACCCCAATCCAATGCCCCCTATCCCCCTCACCATCCCCCTTCCCCCCAGGCCGCCATAGTGTGGGTCACCATGCTGCATTGTTCTTTTTCGCATAGAGGATGGTGGCCACCACTCTTGGATTCTGCTCATGCTTTCCATCAGGCAGGGCAGAGTCATTTTGGCAGCTTAAATATATAAAAAAAAAGATAGTTAATCTAAGCTGGATGCGAGAAGCCGAAGATCGAACTAAGTGGCGAGAAATTGGAGAGGCCTATGTCCAGCAGTGGACTACGATAGCCTGTTGATGATGATGATGATGATGGGCCGGCTCGGCCGGGGCGGCACTATCCTCTCCCAGAAGACCAACCTAAAATGGTAGCATTTGTGATGTCGTGTTTCGTATGTGAGTGCGAGACCGGAGTAATGATGCAGTAGCATCATAATAGGCCTCTACAGTGCGGGTCTCCATGCTACATTATCGGTATTCTCAATGAGTATGGTAACCACTACTCTTGAATTCTACTCATACTTTCGATCAGGCAGAGAACTGTCACTATACCAGGCTCATAATAAAAAAGGCTCCTACGGTTTTGGCCCCATTTCATCCTGAAAGAAATGTCCAACATACATTCTTACAATCTTCTGGCATTAAATTGATTCGTTCCACCTGTACTAAAACCAGACCATTTCAGTATGGTACAGCCACGTATCAATAAAATACACGCAATTCAAGTAACTCCTGCCAAGATCGACTGCAGACATAACGACAAAGCGAATGTTCCTGAGAACGCACAACTGCTAGAAATCGATAGGGACCGCCCACTGACCTATATAACGTAGATTAGGAAAAGGCCAACCCGACGAGCTATCTTGTTTTTGTCTCGTGTCAAGGAGGTTTAATACCTACATAAGAAATTGTCCAGGATTGCGCCCAGTACGATAAAGAATTACAAGTTTAGTTTTTTGATTAAAATCAGCTCAGATATCAGATAAAGTTCATTAATGGCAGAAGACTGAGTTAATATTGAAATTGTAATTGAAAATACACTTTTCATTATTAAAACCAATCACGTAATGAATGGTCTATTGGTAGGGAACACCATCGATTAATTCACCAGGCTGTATTTCATAAGCCGTGATAGTTAGTCGGTTGAAATTTTCAGAGATGATGTGGGTATTTCTATTGCCGCTGTAACAACAAATACTAAAAAACAAAATAAAATAAATATTTATGCTCCCATACGACAAACATGATTATTTGCTCGTTTTTGAAATTGAAATTTATAAATAATGATACGAAAGCCTTCCTGCGCGAGACCGACTCGCACTTGGCAACTTTATTTATTTAATTTATTATTGGAGAGATAAGCGACTACAAATACAGCCGTTTTGGACGTGTGGAATTCGATTTTTGGTATGTTGAGGGAGTCCGGGTTCATAAACGACATCTCGATACTTAAAAGATGAGAGAATCAACAGATCCGAAAGTAATTTCTTTACGTACTCGAAGAGAAGTTCTCTAATACCATATAAAATCTTTAGGCTATAGAAATCAGGTGTTTTCCTATTAAATTTTAAAGATAATTGAGGACTGCTTGTAGTCTTAATGTGATGCTTGGTACCCATTAACATTCATTTTGCGCGTTAAGCACTAAAGAGTTTAGACCGACCGAGGATTCGATTCAAGTCACTTGATATTTGGTTTATGGCCTGAATGTTATAAGTGGGTTTAAATGTCATATAAATTTGGATGTCGTCTGCATACAGATATACTTTAGAGTATTGTAAGATGTAAGGTAGGTCTGGTCTGCTGTAAAAACTACTAAGACTAAAGGAGAGCCTCGCTGCTTACATACAGGAGTCCCTCCTCTAGGGAAGTAGAAGCTCTCTATTTAAGCAATCGAAAACCCTGCAAACGTCCAACAATACTCAAAATTAACTATTACCAGCATCTGACTCCGACAGTAAGTTATCTGAAACTTGAACCAGAGCTGTTGCAGTTCCTTGTCCCAAACGAAATCCTGACTGGTATATTGGTAAGATTTATTTTCCAACTAGGACTTTAACTGTCTTACGACAACATTCTCAATAATCTTTGATAAGACAGGAAGCATACACATGGGTCTTAAATTGTTCAACTGTGTAATAAAAGTTAAGACATCTTTGGAATAGGTTTTACTAAAGAATGGGGCTCGTTATTTAATCTCTCTATATACTCGGACGAGGTCTGGAAGAAATTTTTAAGCAAATTATGGATAAATCTCAAACTTATCCTGTCATGCATGTGGCAGAACATGTGGTCCCCCAGTTGGTTGTTACAGCAACAAAAAAGGTATCTCATGTATATCTCCTATTATAACTGGCTATGACGATAGAATAAATATACTGTATATTATATGGTACGTTTTTACAATGTCAATGATATAATTTAACGACTATGGACTAATTAATAAATTGAGAGATTATGTTACATAGGTACCACTAATAAATTAGTAACGTTTACAAGGTTATTTCGAATTACGGCTATTTTGATAAGAAAAGAATAAAATTATCAAATCAAACCGAGACCAGAAAGTTTGAATGTTCGGGATTTTTGAGGCTACAGAGCATGATTGCTCTGAGAAGTAACCAGAAATTTAACAGGGCGAGATAGCAATAACTTTCAAGCAGCGGTAAAACAATAAGTCCCCTAAGGATGATGGAATCACTACTGAGGAGTGCGTCATACCAGTAATGGCATACAGTACTCAGAAGTGGACCTTAATGGAGATAGGTACTTGTCCAAATACGAAATGTCACGTAACCTTTATTGAGCTAGTGTGGTTGGAGTTCCTTCGAAGGATGAAATTCTGAGAGTTTTACATTTTGTTAGTACTAAACTTGTCACTTTGAGTATACCTGTTATTTTTGTCGTATCTATTATTTAAGTGAACTAGAGTGATCTTGAATGTTTGTGTTATTCTTTTATATCCATGTCTTCAATTGTTGTAACGCCAATTACTTATAGGGGTCACAGTAACGGGATCATTTTTAACTATTGCCGTTCATTACACATGCGACTCGAGACTCAAAAGTGTTCATAATTTTATATCCCCTCCCATCCTCCCAGTTTTATCGGAAAGGCGTTTTAGGGCAGGCGGACATTCTACTATGCAGCACCGATGCAGCATTATTCGTATGTGTGATGACAATTTAAGAATACAGAGTGTCATTTCCCCTATTTTCCCAATAGGGTGCAGTAAGAGGCGACTAAGGATACAAAAATACGCAGAACAATATCACTGCAAAGAGAAGGAAGGAGAAGAGAAGGAAGGAATATCTAGAAACAAACCTTCAACTATCCCGTCTGTATAGTAGACCAAAACCTCCTTTCTAAGTAGACTGTCTAACAGTAAACTGTTGATGATTGATGTTGTTGAGAATTAGGGTTCCAGTACCTTAATACATGGAGGAAATTACTATCTCAAATATCATGGTTACTCACTTCATTTAATTGACGAAATACGATACGAAAATAAGGGAAACGTACACGGAACACAGCTTTGATCGATCACCACAGTCTGGTGGCATGCTGTATTTAGAACATTGGTTGGGCTCACTGGAATGGAATGGTGAAACAGGTGACCCATTTATCTAATCACAGATTTGGTGTTCAATGAAAAAATAATTTCCTAAAGCTAATGCTCTAATTATTCGCTCCATAAAGCCTAGTATGATAAAATACGAAAAAAGACTACCTAAAATTAAAAAGGCAAATTTAGTAAACGGTGTAAATGTTGGCTAGTAGCTTAAAAGATTATAGCAGTCAAATTGTTTTTAATGTTTATATCATACAAATACTTTTATGTACTTGTGACTATTAAAGCATACTAGATATAATTTAACTAGTTAATTATTAGAAATTTATTCACTTTACAATTATAAGATGTTTAATTCATTTATCGATAAAAAAATATCATCATCATCGTCAGCTTATCGCAGTCCACTGCTGGACATAGGCCTCCCCAATTTCACGCCACTTGGTTCGATTTTCGGCTTCTCGCATACAGCTTCTGCCAGCCGTTTTGCGCAGATCATCACTCCACCTGGCTTGTAGACGTCCAAAATATATAGTAGACTGAAAAATCTTAATGCGGTATTATACTAATTTGATAAACTTGCTTGGCTTTGATATTACTATAAAATAGAATTCCACATAAATTTTGTACTATACAAATACAAGTACTATAACTATAAATGGATTTCTCTATTCAAGACCAAAACGATCCGTTGGTTCACGTCTGTAATTATAAAGCAACTTTAAAGACATTCATATTAATATTATAGAATCGAAAGTCACTCTGTGTATCTGTCTTTTACGCTTTCACGACTAAACTGTTACACCGATTTGAATGAAATTTGGCATAGAGACACTTTCATTTTTGAGGAAGGATATAAGCTACTCCTTACTGCGATAACGGACACACATTGCTGTTGAGCTGTAGGCAGAAGCTAGTATAATATAGGAGACGGATTTTCCAAGAACTCGTTCAAAATTTTCATCCTATCATCTGGGTCTTAAACAGTAGAAAGTAAAACAAGTAAATTGTGTCAAGACTATTATCGACTATCATTTGTATAAAGTATTAGTTTTGCACTGACAATTTTAATGTAAATTTGTTTTATTATGTTTCTTATAATTGTATATATTTGTTTTTGTATTGTATTGTATAATATAGGTTTTCTTTAATGTCATGTATTTATTTTTGTTGTTTATATTCAGATTGTTTTTCTATTCGGTGACTTTTCATATTTGCATATTAATGCGTACAGGCACAAGGTTTAGGGTAAAATTGTAGTTTTCTTATTATGGTTCTTAATCTCTCAATACCTACGCATAATCCTTATCAGAGTCCGATAAACGCAGTTACGTGACTTAAAACCATTTTAAGTATATATACTAACAACAATTCCTTAAGGTAAAGAAACACAGGGCCATAACATGACATTGTTTATAGCTTCTAGTTAATTGTACATTATAGGTGTTACTAATTAACACTTTAAAGTTGTCATAATTCGTGGTCATGATTTCAAACTTAGAAAATAAATCTTTTGATAAGATAAATTTGAATTAACAGCAAAGAATTAAGATCTATAATAACAATATACAACTGAAAGCATTATAGTTGTTCACACGTTCAGTTATTACACTATGACAGTATTAACCTAAAATTTGAAATTGAATGGTAAAGATTAAAATATCAGCAGAAATTTAATTTTCTTTTAAAAAGCTATCTTTACTCTTAGCTACCTCTTCCGCTTTTGCGGGCAAAAAGGCATGAATCTACAAACTGGAGACATTACCATAAACCGACTATCTCGGTTTTAAAATACATTTGACCTTCATATAAATCTTGATAATCCCAAACTCATTACAATTTCCGTAAATTTGCGTTCGGTTTCATTATGATATTCCTGTTTGTGTAGGGAACTCGAAATAGGTTTCATGTCGTTTTCTTTATGGAACCAGAGTTTAGTTATAATGCTTTAAAACAAAATAAAGTAATATTAAGTCTCTAACCTTTTTAAAGGAATATAGTAGGTTCACACGAAAAAGAGAACTTCGTAACAAGCATGATGACTAGTTTTGAAAAATTGGTTCTTTGATGTTTGGAAGTGTTTTTGACAATAGGATATCTATTGTCAAAAACAGTTATATTTCTACAAAAATAAAGTTTAAGTAGGAAAATTTGCGTTTTAAGCCTTAAGTTTAACATTCAGGCGAAAACGCTCTATGGTGTCATGGCGTCTGTTTGTGTAAGACGCAACGTCACTATCTGTCAACCAGTGTCAATTATAGCTCTTAAAAACAGCAAAATTTTTGTCCATTATATCCGAACAAAGTGAGTTTTACATATAAGTGACGTAACTCGTTCCATATGGTGTTCAACTTAACATGGTAGAAAGCTGTATTTTGTAGTTTTATTTTTGTTAATTTACTATTAATCTCAACAATATAATTTTAGTGGATAAATACATAATTTGAGTGGTTCTTTTAGTGTTATTTGTATTGATATAGACTAATCAATAGGTATTGCTAATTCTCATTTTCGACCAAACAACTTGGTGCATTTTGCTAGTAAAGTAAAGGATTTTATCAACCGGAGGCATGTATTACGACCTATTACGTAGAGGGCTCTCGTTAGTGCTCCGTTCAGGCTTTGTTTAAGGCCCAGTGGCTTCGGTGATTTCAGGGAGTTTATAGTGAAAGCTGCCAGTGACAGGTGCCTAAACTTTAGATATTGATTGATGAATGTAAGTTCTTTGTGAAACGCCAATGAAGGGTCCTAACAAATAATACTGATGAATTAGGTTGCAGTAAAATTGGCATAACAAGTTTAATCGTATATTGTTAAAAATTTAAAGTAAAACTAGAAAACTGATATGTATTCATTCATTTTAATCATTTACTTATTAAATGTATGTTAAATCAAATGATATTACTTATTGTTCGCTTTGTTATTCTAATTTTTGCTTCAATTTAATTTTTGAATTAGTGTCAGCACAAACCGCAATGAAAATTGCTTTCGAATACGCTAAGAAATAAAACGAAATATTAAAAAACCAAAGACAAAACCGTATGCAGCTTAAATAGCATAATAAATTCACGTTTTCCTATTTCTATCTAACTTCCGTCCTTTAGTATGTTCTATAAAGTCCAGGAATATATAATAAGTCTCACTGCAAAAGGTCGGGACTCAGACAGTTGTACAAATATGGATGGTATTTTTAAAACATGCCTGTTGTACAGTCGGAGGACAGACTTGTCACGGCTTTATTTAGAAGACCCAGTTTTCGCTAAAAAGGGTGATTCAGACATTTTTTAGTATTTTTTATTCTTTTTATTTCATTGCCTTATTTAATATAAGGGTAAAGTAAACCCCGAGGCGTTGTTATAAAGGTACCTGCGGGTAACACCGCGGAGCGAAACTAGTCTAAAATTAAAGTAGCGCTTTTTAAGCTTCAGCAATATGGTCCTCGGTATATTGTGGCGATTTCATCTTCCCTATTTGGCAAAATGTTCAACGTCTTCTGAAGAAACATAGCTTTTGTATAACAAATTGAGAAACAGTTTTTGTAGTTTAATAAGTAGACATTATCTAAATTATTTGAGGATATACTATAGTCCAGAAGCATCCTAAATCACAGGTTCTCTAAAATTAAATAGGTCAAACACAAAGACATCCAGGAATTTTAAAATTCAGTTGCATTTCTGCAGCTAAGAGTTTATAGTTTCTGCAAGTGCTCTGAGCTTCCTTTCGTTTTATATTCGTATTTTCGTGAAATGGTAAATACATATCTTATGAAACAGTTGTAGAAAAATATGGAGAAAATCATGTGTGAAAACTAGCGGACGTGTTTAGGAAGACCAAAAGAGGTGTTAAAAAAAGATTTCGGTAGATCTCTTTTTCCTCTTAACATTATAATTTGTGATTAAAATCGATGATGACTTCTTACAGCAAATTACTATTATACTACAATACTCTTTTCTCAGATAGATTATGTAGTATAATTCCGAGTATACTTAACCAAATAATATATGAAGCTAACGAGCTTCTAAATGCTAAATACTGCCACTGTCAATCAAAACGAAGTCAGTCAAAATATTATCGCAAAATATTATACCTGAAATAATATATCTGAAGTTGCTCATGTAATATTGTCCTCGGAGTGTAAGCTTAAATAATATAAACACCTGCATTGGCATGTTTATGAAAAATAAATATTCAGTTCCTAGACTAGGATAAATATGGCGGTCACGCGATAGCAACCTACGGACGAATTGTGAAACTAAATTACCCACTTTCGTAGAATAGTGGTGGCTCCCTCCCAAAAGTGGAAAGAATAAAAGAGCAAAATATAATTGAATTCTTTATTGTGTCGTATGTAATTCATATTATTAAAAACAAGCTTTCGCTAGTGAATTTCTTAGAAATTATTTAATATAAAGTGCAACATCGTTTAGTTAGGTCCCGGGGCCCGCCTGTTAACCCGCCAGGCATGATCATCTCGCCTGGTCGGAGGATCCTCCCTTTGTGCTGTAGGGACATGATACCCGATCCTCTATAGTGTTCACAATGTCAAAATTATTATATAAATATTACAGATTATATAAATAGGAACACCTAAATTCTCGGTTAGATTTTGTTTTAGGTTCGCCTAAAAGACTATTCTAGCTAAAATTATAACGCAAACGAAGCCTACTTTATCCGCAGCTTTTATACAGCTTGCCCCAGATATGAAATGGCATGCGGTAAAAAAGAATACGACCAAGTACTAAACTTTTTAGTAGGCTACACGTGAGTATAGCGTAGCCTACTAAAATGTTATATCACTGTTATAATACAGTTGTTTTGAAGATTTATCTGCGACCGTTGAGAGCAATATTTGCCAACATTTCTGCTAAACATTGCACCAATTAGTTAACATATTTTGGCAGTTAATAATTTAACTTCCCGTACTAGCAGCCGCCCATATCTAAAACATCTAGGTACTGCGGGAAGTTTGCCAATGTGTAATATCTTTAATATATACTTATAAGACTGGATATTTAATTTTGAACAAAGATTATTTTTAATAATAGCTGTTGAACAATATGCTGTCAACAAATGTGAACCCAAATTGACAGCACTCATCAGAGGTGTTAATCTTTTAGACATTGTTTTTTTTATTCTCCCCTTTCTTTCTAGATTTTACGGAAGGGCCAAGGCCTATCTAAGCGGATGAAGGTAATCTACTGGCGAGTTGTGGCACTACGACAATTAGATGCTGCCTACTTTAACTACTAAATGCATAATAGAAACGGTTTTCTTTGTTTTCTCTCTCGGATTCTATAACTTTGTTGTATCACAAAATAAATTGTGATATTTCGTATATTTGGAGTAAAGCTAGATGCCGCACGTAGTCGCCAGGTGTTCTTACAAGTAAGCATTTTGAAATCGTGTGATTTTGGTAGGTACCTAGGTACCAACAGATTGGTAGGTACTTGGTGATAGATTTATTTTTAAGAAACATTCCGTGTTCTTACCCCTTACTTTTGTTAATTATTCACGCAATGCCACATACGAAACTAATAAAACATGCAAGTTTTAACACAATATAAGCGACGCAATTATTTGGGGCGAAAGAAAATTATTTCCGTTTTATAAACTTTAGGGGTGTACAGCATGAAATCTGTGTTAATTCTTTGTAACATAATATATAAGATTGTTTACATATGTGGTTAGTACTAGTGAAGCTTATATGAGTTTGATAAAATAGATACATATTAAGATGTATATTTGATAGACGTTTGTTATGTGATATCAAATTAATTTTTTGTTACCAATCAAACTGTCCTGAGATAAACAGGATATGGCGACATCTTGAAACGAGGCTTGCACTTTTTCCCAGCGGAGACCTTTGAAATGTTTCTAAACAAACGAGATAATTAGAACTAGTGTACCCACTTTGCAACCACTATGTTTTTGCGATGCTGAATGTATATCTCTGACAAAATTCGTGACGAAGTTTTTCTACAGAGAAACCGACATCGCATGGACATTCAGTACACTGAAATGGTAGTAAGCCTATCACATCTCTAAAAGAATCGATTATCCGACGATTTGAAGAAAGTGGCTGGCAGCAGATTGACGTGAACTGCCTAAGACCGGTATAATTGTCGCTTTTTGAGGGAGACCTTCGTTCAGCGGTGGACGGCGATAAGTTGATTCGATGTTTGATGAGGGCATGGGAGTACAATGTTATTTTAAGTTACTGTTAACCTTCTTAAGCTACTTTTTTACTATTAGACCACACTTGTTTTTCATAACTTCTGGGCTCGCATGGAAGACGTTTAAAATAAGTAATAAAAACATATTTCGGACTTCATTTACAATATATTCCTACATAATATTATTAACGCGATATCAGATTATAATTTTAATGTCTAATCATTACTAAGATCAAAAAAACATATTAGCGATGTTGTTTAGCGAGAATCAGTATTGTTATTAATAGGTGACTGACTGTTTTACAAGCAAAAACAAGTTAGCGCCTGCGTAATGTATTTTCAAGGCTACCCAAAAAAATATATTGATAAAAGAGCAAAAATACAAATATTACGAATGCGAAGTGAGGCATTTTTCAAAAGTCCTCCACATCCCTATAGTGCGTGAACTTTGACATCAAATCTTTTAACCCTTTCATTCCATTCGACGTATCATAACCTATTTAAGACTTTCGAGTATTTTAGTTACCAAATCTATCTACTATTCAAAAGAACTATTAATATGTCACAAAACAAGTATTATCACTTTGCCTAGAACATAGTTCACTACAGGGAAACAGTAAGAAATGATTAGTTTGTTATTATTAATTTAATTAACTAATAACAAGAAATAATTTTAACTATTATCATACTTTGGTAAAGTACCATTTTACGTGTGTTGCTACGAGTACATCAATTATTTTAAATAATAATCCAGTATATTTATTATTACATATTAAACCTCGCTATGATATAATATCTAGCGATAAAAATTTAACCAACAGTTTTATAACTAGTTTTAGAAGTTTTTTAGTATTTGCATCAAATATGTCAAAGGAAAATTACCTCCATATTACGACCCTCTTTCCTAGCGAAAAGGTTCACGGTTTAGTTGGAAATTGTTTTATGAAAAAGGGTAGAAGTTGCACGGTGTTTGGTTTTTATAGCCTTTTTTTTCTTAGTTCCTGTATTACGCATACAGTAGGTACTCAAATGAATTTTTTATTTCATATTTGAAATAAGAGTATTCTCTTTTTTACAAATGCGAAAATGAGAAATGCAATAAGATTGTGTTTTTTCATTGCCTTATAAATTAGATAAAAAAATTGTTAGAAGAAACCAGTATAGGATAGGTATTTTACTTCAATACTTTATGTTTAACAGAAGCTTGTTTTATTTGCTTTACAAATATTATATTATTAATAAAAAAATGCGAGAAGCCATAGATCGAATTAAGTGGCGTGAAATTGGAGAGGCCTCTGTTCAGCAGTGGACTGCGATAGGCTGATGATGATGATGATGAAAAAAAAATTAACAAACATAAATCCAACTGCATGTGCTGGACCAAATTGAAATGGGACCAGCGGGAAGGAAAAATAATCATAGAAATTGGTTAGCGTGATATTAAGTTATTCGTCAATTTGTAGTGCACATTCTTAATGCAAATTTAAGACTTATATTGTTTTCTCATGGATGACATTGACAGTATTAGACAAAAATAAAATGGGAATAAAATTTCCCGTGATTCCCTTGTATTTAGTTCATTCGTCGTAATTGTGAAAATCGGTTCACCCACTCAATAGTTCTGAGGTAACAAATTATAAAAAAAACATGCACTAGAATTGATAACCTCCTCCTTTTTTTAAGTCGGTTAAAAATACAGAATAATTATTAGGGTTTGAGTCATATTTAAAATAGTTAAATAAATAAAAAATATATATAATTACTTAATTAAAATATTTAAATATATTTATAAACTCGATCCGTTTTATAACTTCCTTAAATCTTAGCTAAAGCAAAGTACGGATTAAATAAAACATTTAACAGATTATACTTCTGAAGATCTCGATCACTTATTCCGTTCGTTTGGTTTCGCATCGTACTTTCATTTTCCTACAACCAATATCAGTCGCCTCATCTTATAAACGTAGAATGACGTCAACTCACCCTTTGTCGCATAACGAAGCAAAGACAGGACGCATCACTGGTTCGAAAGGGAAAATGTTCTTGAACTAGAGGGCGGGCGCATCGATAACGCTAACTGGGTCAGGGTTTTACCGCGTCCCGGTAATGGGCGTAGCTCCGATCCGTAGCCCCGATCCGAAATTTTCAGTTGTATGAACCAGGTCTTACGTTAAAACACTTTAAAATAAGATTACGTGAATAGGCTTATCAACTTTTTATTTGGGCGAAACGTTTTTTAACATAATCTAAAATACGGATGTTTAAAAATCTAAAGAAATTCTAACATAACTTTGAAATGGTTATTTAAGGAGTGTTTATTTTTTACAGATAGGTATATTTTTGATAAATATACATAACATATCAGTTTAATGGATAATATTAATAGAAGTCTAATTTGCGAGTTTTGATTTTGATATAAATGTCGAAACTTGCATTTGACGACTTGAAATGAGAAAGGAAACAAAAATACATATTTCAATTTCATACGTAACTTAGGGATACTATAACATACAATGCTTAAAGAAAATAAATATTAATTTAAACATTATTCAAGTTTGTTAATTGAATAATAATGCACTATAATGTCCTATTAAAACGTTATTACGACTTAAACGCTAACTGCTATATAAGACTTTAATTATCATATAGATACACAGAGAACTGAGAAATAAGTTATTATAGACAGTACTAGGATTATGTTATATAGAAATATTTACAAATATAAATAGTATAGCTTTAATAAATATAGATGGTATAGTAGATATATTCATTTAGAAATATATTAGAACGTTTGACGATAATAGGCTAGTGTCCTAAAACCTAAGTGGAAATTAGAATTGTATTCGGCTAAATGCAGGGATAAGAAAGAACTCATTCTTGTCCCTCATTTTGCCGATTACCATGCAGAGTGCCTTCATTTTGTTTCGAAGAAAAGAAAAATACAAGATATATTACTTTTGTGTCCGTACAATCGAAAATCAGTTTTATCATATTAAATTCTGTTAACTGCGGCTTAAGATTTGACTGTACTCAACTTGGACATTAGTAAAACAAAAACAAATAACATATTATTTATAGATGATTTAGTATTTAACATACGATTATAAGGTTTACATTATTTTTTTGTTAAGTTTATTTTGTATTGAAAAAAAAATCTTAACCTAACCGCTAGTTAAACAGCGGTGTTAAGTAAATAGCTAGGCTAGGCCGTTGATTAAATGGCTAATTAAACTAGTTGGCTGCGACATATATACATAAACATGAAGTCTATTCAAGCAAGTAAAAGTCTAATAGTTAGCGATAACGTGATTACGCTGTACTAACCTCATTTATACCATGTGGCTTCGTTAGAATAACTTGGGCATTGGAAGTAAATCCAATATGACTGTGTAACCAAGTACATTCAAAGGAAGCCTTTAAACGGGAATGAAATTAATAAAATTAAACTAAATCTTATATGTTGTTTACATGTGATAGGGGGCAAGCGAGCAAACTGTACACCAGGTGGCAAGTGACAACCGTTGGAGCATTGAACATGGAGATTAAATGGATAAGATAACCTATCCGATCGCCTACGACCTCCTAAAACTAAAGCGAAAACCATCCTATAGCGTAACTTCAAGGGTATAAATGTAGCAACCTTGGTGAAGGATGCCAAGAACATCGACTGGGCGCCTCTCTTTAGTGTTGATAGTATTGATAATAAGGTTGAACTTTTTATCGCCAAACTAACGACTCTCTACAACGAACACGCGCCGATCCAAGAAATGAGTGTCAAACGTCTTCCGTCCCCGTGGCTGACCGGAGTGAGAAGGTGGGAAATTAAAGTCCAAATAAAAAAAGGTTATTGCTAACTCTAAATATAAAAAAAATCTTACCGATAGTAACCGGGACAAATACATAACTGTAAGGAATCATAGCAGCAAGGTGTGTAGGAGTCCTCAACACTGATATATCTACAGCTCCGTTGAAAACGAAGATTCAGCTAAAGTCTGGAAATTTTTAAAGTTACTGGGTGTAGGCAAACCTATTCACGATTCGGTTCCTAAAAATGTAAACCTTAATTCCTTTAATCAATAGTACTATGCTTCGTCAAATTTTGATAAAATGACAATAGATAATACAATGAAACTTCTTACTGCCCCAGCTCCCGAATGTTCTCCTTTTTACTTTAGTCAATTTTCTGATTGTGATATTAGGAATTAAGATAATTAGATAAGATAATTTATTTAAAACCAGATAACATAAACTCAAAGTTGTACATACAAAAATAAAAATACAAATATTCGGAGCATGGTATCTATTACTTCAAATGCAGTGGGTTCTGACTGTCTTAGCCGTAGTATGATCATTTCAATCTTTGATGAAACTCTTCCTGTCATATGTGATATCCTTAACTATTTAATCTTCTTTTACGTGTTCCCAAAAGACTTGGTAGTACGCTGATATAATCTCAATCCCCAAAATGAAAAATCCTGGGTCCTTCTCTGATTACCGCCTGATTTCTATTCTTCCAATTCTTTCGAAGGTCCTTGAACGCTTTACCCATTATCAGCTCTCCAAATTCCTACCCTGGAACCTGCCAATAAGCCCTCTTTAGACTGGCTTTCGACCCGGCCACAGCACCACTACCACCCTAATTCATATTACGGATGATATCAGATCTGCTATGGAGAATGACAGCTTACAGTTCTCATCGTTCTACAATTCAACAACGCATTCGATACCGTTAGTTTTGAGATTTTGCTGTGTATATTACGCTCTTTCAGAATATGTCCAACAGCGATAGACTGGTTTCACAATTACCTATTTGGTAGCCGGCAGCGCATTAGTATTTATTGAGAACACTGTTTCTTCTTGGTGTAGCGCTACAGCTGGCGTACCACAAGGCGGCGTGCATTTTTCCCTACTTTTTTCCATTTTTATTAAAACCATCACTAATGATCTTTCTTCTTCCTACCAACTATATGCTGATGGTCTCCAGATTTACACATGGGCATCACCGATTAATCTGGCCTGGATAATGTTAACACAACCAATACCAACCTGGATAAAATTTTCAAGTGGATTAACACCTATGGCTTGAAAATTAATCCATCCAAGACTCAGTTTATTGTCAAATCGCGAAAGGTCTCAAAAATTGATTGGCCAAAAGTCGCTTGTCATGTCACATGTCGCTTAAAATAGCACACCTATCCTGTATAATGACAAGGTGAAAACCTTGAGGATCTATATTGATAGTGTCTTATCCTGGGGTCCTCAGCTGCAGGAGCTGAGTTGCAAAATATTTGCCGCTGCAGAGTCTTTGCGCAGACTATGTAATTGTTACCCATATCTACGAAGATTGCTCTTTGACAATCCTTTCCTTTCCCTATCCTTGATTATGCTGATTCCAGCTATCTTGATCTCACTGAAGAATAATTACATAAGCTTGAGAGACTTCAAGATATCTGTATAAGATTCATATGAATTTGGATTACATTAGAAAAAGAACAGAAAAAGAAAAAAAATAACCAGGGTCATCGACGTAGCCCACAGGATTAGCAAGCTAAAGTGGCAGTGGGCTGGCCACATTTGCCGAAGAACCGATAACCGTTGGGGTAAACGAGTTCTTAAGTGGAGACCGCGTCTCGGCAAACGTAGTGTAGGACGTCCACAGGCCAGGTGGAGCGATGATTTGCGCAGGACGGCTGGCAGGAGCTGGATGCGAGAAGCCATAGATCGAACTAAGTGGCGTGAAATTGGAGAGGCCTATGTCCAGCAGTGGACTGCGATAGGCTGATGATGATGATGATGACTCAAATATGATCATGTTTCCGATTATCGTAAACAGCTTAAATGGTTACCCATCCGTCTTCCCCGGAATGTACACATACTTTCTCTTCTGTACAATATTCTCTTCAATTCCCTTACTCTACGCTACCTGAAATCTCGGTTAAATTCTTACTTGACTCACATTCTAAATCGTTTAGATCATCAGAGAATTTGAAATTCAAAATGCCAGGACATATAACCTAATCCCTCGACCATTCCTTCTCTGTACAAGCAGTTCGCCTATGGATCGCCCTACTAGTCGCAATAAGACATGCGAAATCTTTGACTGCCTTTAAGATACTGGTTCAGAAATATTGCCGGAGAGACGTCAATGTCCCATAGCTATACTGAGTTGGCTAATCACTTTTATGTCTGCATGGAATGTCTATATGTTTCACTCATCTCAAATACAAATACAAATTATGTATTAACTTAATCCTTCATATTAAGTGCTGCTATTATTTCATAGTACATAAATTCTAATTTAACTTCCTTTTCACCAATAATAAACCAGGCACTATTATATACTTCTTCATCCCTACTCTTCTTTCCATCCCATGGTTGCCTGTAAGATATTGTTTTGGAGTGATAAGGCCACCACTAGTACTTCATAATAGATTTGAGTCAGACTTGTAATTACATAAGCTGGTGTACAATAGAGAGCTTTATTATTATTATTAACTGACATAATTGTTTGGCGATTTTTCAATTGGGTTTGTATTTTCTTGTTAAAATATTGATGAAATGTAATTAACGAATAGCTTAACACCTTTTCTGTGATACCACGGTATCATATGAATCGCATTAGGCATAACCGTCATACGGTAATTTATATTTAATGTCATTTAATGGTGCAGTGCATTAACGAGCCATTTTAAGTTATGTGATGTTCTTAATCACACAATCTGGACAAAAGGTTGAAGTCGTGCTTCTTTACTAAACTTCAGTTTTAAGAACATTCCGCTGTTAAAGTTCTTACATATATTATACGTTGCGTGGATTAGGTACTGCACTAGAGGAAAATTAATTATGTAGCCTTGTGTTTCGGTGTTGGCATTATTGTGTAATCGCTTCCTCCAAACACCGCACGTAGGATACTGACGTCAGCATATAAAATATTCACAGGTCAGAAACAAGCCTTCTGTTCTTACAGATCCTACGAGAGATTTCTACTACAATTTTGTACTCTAATTTGCGTGAGATGGATGAAGACGATATTTTTATAGCGTGTGCAATGACACATGACCTTGATTAATACTTTTTTGTATTTAAACTACATTCTAAAATGAGAGTAGTATGATATCTCTAGTCTCTAAAAAAACCTGCGTCCCAAATAACATTACTTTTCACAATGTGATAATGATTAGACAAAAGTATTCTGCTGTGTGCAGGATTTAACAAAACACCGAAGTAAGTAATGGGTTTCTTGTATACAGTTTTAATTTATTTGATTTCGATAACTTGACAATAATTTTTAGTACAATGTGAAATCTTTTAGCTGTCTATTAAAGTAGATACATGAAATACAGCCCGTTGCTCGACATCAAGAAAATCTAAAAACTGTTAAAATATAAGGTTTATCATAAAATTTTCATCATCATTTAATTAAGATCTACGCTCTTGTCGACACAGCTTTATATTTTTCTCCATTTAGCTGCTTTTTACCTCTAAATTAACTCTTACCACCGTTAATAATAGTGCTTCATAGAGTACTCCGGCTACGATGTTTTGGAGTTTTTATTAATGTATTAGGTCATCGAGTTAGTTAGGTCATCGACTCTAATACCGATCTAGTCTAAGAATATTAAGTTGTAACTAAATTAATATTTAAAAAAACGTCTCTAAGGGGTACACAGAGGCGATTTGATCGCCTATTTTCTGCCAACAATATAGTTTTAATGTGTATCAATAACGCGAAGGCATAGATGTCGTGGTTGTGAGTCAGAACTGCGTATTGGTGTGTGTTATGAGCAATCTAATGTTCAAAGTCTCCGATTTTTTTGTATGCCAATTTGTGGTGTAGGTTGCTAGGCAAAATATAAAACTACCTACGTAATGAACGACAGATAAACTCTTAATTGAATATTTGCAGATCGTACCAATCCGAGTTCTGGTATCCAACCCGAGACCTCAAGCACAGCAGTCACATGTGCATACTTTGCATCACTGAAGCAAATATTTGAGGATTACGTGTCTTTGAAATTGTTAGATAGTAAATATTCTTATATATTTATATTATTTTGTTAACCGAGACATTACTGGAGTCTCCAGCAAGTGTGAACAAAATGTTTTACAGTTTTCTGCGTGCCCTGTCGGTCACATCTGTATTTAAAGATGTGAACATTATGCTTCTCATCTTAGTAACACATGCCTAACAGTAAATCAATTTATCTATAAATTGTACTCTTGACAACCTGCTTACAAATTTCACGACGACCCGTTTAATAGTAATGGCGTTAGTATTATGATTTTAGGACTATAATTAACACGATACTTGAGAGATTCCATTGTAAAAGCGTAAATAGTTGGCCGAATCTTGGTAGTTTTCCTATGAATCGGTTTATTTCGTGTAATCATCAAGCAACGTTTTTGATGAAAAAAGTGTATGTGAATTGACTATTATTGACGTTATAATATATACAATAATGAGAATTGTATTCGTGTTCTATTTATCTGTGGCATTTGGTAGTTCCCACATTTTGACCTAGAATACTTCGATCGAATTCCGATATAGCCTTGCGTTTGATTTGTAACTATATTTTTGTTGCAAAACCGTCAACATCTTACGCTGTTAAATGGATACGTTAATTTATTAGATTAAGATAGCAAACAAACTTTAAAATAACTTACAATATTTTTCAAAGATTTCATTGTTACGAAAGTATTTTCTTTTTACATAAACCAAGCGAAACATAAGCGTCTAATTATCTTCCAGTTATAGTAAAAAAAACTATTCTATATATAGCCTAAAGAAATATGATATTTTTTATTTAACTAAATAATTGACTCATAAACACGTCTAACGATAAATAATACCCTCAAGAGTATAGGGCTAGGCAACGTAAGAAATACATTGAGTTAAAATACCTATAATATTATATTCTGAACAAGCCTGTTTTGCCATCGACATAGATTCATTACAGTCGCAGCTTTATGGGCATGTGTCTTACAGAAGATAAATGTCCTGTCCTGTCCGTAATGGATGGTAGTATTAAATGGTGGTGTAAATTTCAACATCTTAGTGAAATGTTTCGGGTTTATTTTTGTTTATTGTTTATGTTTTAATGTCATTAAATAAATAAATAAATAAATATTTTCGGACATTATAACACATAACGCCATCTAGTCCCAAACTAAGCAGATACTCTGGGTACTAAACTACTGATATCAATACATATATTTATTTTTTGTAAGTACATACATATTATACATAGCAAACACCCAAACTCCGAAACAAATATTTGCAAATCACACAAATATTTGGTCCGACTCAGGAATTGAACCCGAGATCTCCAGCACAGCAGTCGCATGCGCTACCACTGCGCCACCGAGACAGTCAAAAGTATTAAATGCCTGGAATTGTTGAACTAAATGCCTTAATTATTACTAATGCTCTTTAGCTTTATAGTATTTGAATAAATATAGTGAACGAAGGGTAGGACGTCTGTAGTCACATGGAACAAGAACTTGAAAAAAGTATCGGGGATAGAATGATAGTAGAAGACGGAGGACTAAGTGCTAAGGTTACAACTAGGAGTGTAAGAGTATTTTGTCCCTACTTACTCCCAACGCAGAAAACAAACCGATATGATAATAGTGTTCATTTCGCAGCAACATGTCCAATTGTACAAGTCGCATGCAGAAAACTGTTATTTGACGCTATTGTAATAATGTACTCATTTATTATTTAACTGCGGTATTTTATATACCCACAAGCTTTATATAAAAGTACACTATTTCATTGGTTTTAAATATATCTTTTGGTTTTTTTTACTAAAAGAAATGTAGTTTATGTAAGTCCTTATTATATCAGCTATTTGCCAGTGAAAGTTCCGTCGAAAGTGGTTCAGCCGTTCTAGACATTGGCCTTAACAAGCAGACTGATAGACAAACTATTATTTTTTGAAAAAGCTGTTAATTTGACACTACAAACAGACACTTCGAAATCAAATAGAAACCTAACTCACAAAATCCATTAGATGCTAAATGTCATCGCAATCGCTCACAGAAAGCTATCGACATGAAAGTGTCCACATTCCTATGAACCAACTCACCCCGATCTGACTTTAAAATCAGATGCTTATAGTGACTCAGTGTAAATCGATAGCTTTCTGTGAATTACTACGGTTCAAGTAATGCAACTCACAGTAACTAACGTGTTTTCACATGATCTATGCATCATAGTGCAGTAGTGCAAATCTTAGTGCGCTATTGCTCATGTTCCCTCGATCTATTTATTTTTGACGATAAGTTTACTTTCATAAAATTTTTCATCTCTTATTTTAACCCTTTAGAGGTTAAATTCCCAAAAAGCCTTGTTTAAAGTGGATGTTCATCACATAAGAACAGTCAGTCAGATATTTAGGCTCTAGATTTATCTTAGAGTAATGAAAACAACATATGTTGCTATTTGATGCACAATATGCCTGTTGCTTGAGAAACCTATCAAGCACTTTGTGCATATTTGAAAATAACAAGTATTCACATTGAGTATTTTCAATGCGTATACATTAAAATGAAATAAAATATTTAGGTTGCGATAAGATTTACCTCTGTATATACTAAGTTAATAATTGCAAAACCAGAAAGGGTTAAGACAAGTCGTGGACTTTTAAAAGCTGTTCATGTGATATGAAAGTTGAACATAAGGAGTTAAACTATTAAAAACAAGCAATTAGTATTTATAGTATAAAATCCTTTAACAACCAAACTCTCACAAATGACATTGTAAGCTACCTCCTATTATTATTACTTTATGTATCAGTAACAAGAAGTTTTTGGGGATCGTTTTTTGTTTTTGCGAAAGACGGTCCCCATTTCATGTCATCCACATTTTTTATATTTTTTATCATTAATTCCATCACGACGAAGACTTGAAGACTCGAAGACTTAGAATTGAAGACTCGAAATACTTGACATTGGCAGAAATAGCTGATCCGGCTGATTGCCATATCATCAAAAGAAGAAGAAGTTTTTGTAAAACAACAAATCTAGGAGACGCGCAAATCAGGATCAATTGAAAGAAAAAAAATCCTTAGAATGTCCTGAGACATGTATGATATCAATCCCTAAAATTTTAATGCCCTGCGGTTACGCCCACATGTACATATGTCGGTTATCGCTGTGAACAGATGTTGACTGGTACCTTATTTTCTAACACAACCACATCTTAAATAAAAAAAAAAATCTAATGTACCTGTTCGCTTTTAAGAATTCCGCGTAATAAATTATTATAAGGACAACGAACATTCTGAAACTATTTTACTAATAAACTGTTATGTTTCAATACGCCCATGAACTTGGCGATATTCTGAATAAAGGACGACTCAGAAGCTATTGAAATCGGTTGGCCTGTAAAAGTCTAATGATGATCAAGCTCTTGAGGTACGCAAGGACGGAACACAAGAAAATATAACGTACAATTTTTCTTATTTATTTAGATATAGGTGAATTGAAAGTGTTATATATAAATTCGAGTTATCGTTATTCAATGGTTCCTGTCAAATGTTATTGCGCTTAAAATTTTTATTTCGAATATGCAATTTCACTACATAACATAAAAGAGATTTATTGATGTCGACCATATATGCCAGTCCACCGAGTGACGTCATCGATGAGTCTATTCGGCGGGGTGTGGAGGCAAACTCAACAGATTTGGGTTAATGCTGTGCGTTATTTTTATATCACCTTTCAAAGGGGTGGAATTAAAATTATGCAGATCCATCAGTAAAAAGGTTTTATGCTGGATTTCTCCGTCAGCTAAGTTTAAATGAAATGAAAATAATAGTTAATGTATTGTTTTATAATATGCATGTGGGTGAAAATTTTTTTTTTTATTTGGTATCTGAAAATAAATTGAATATGGAACAATAACTGTCATCATCGTCCGTCCAACTAATTGGTGGTAATTATTTATCTACCCATGGAAAAGAAAATGTTTTTGAAACTACTTCATTATTTATTTATAACACAGAACTAGATTATAATGTCTATTAACGACTTTATATTTTACTCTGATATAGCGTATATATATAGCATAATGTATATTGACACATCTTATACAGTTATAAACAAAAATATGATAAAAAAACTGACCTAAACAACGTAAATAAATATGAGAACTTAGATTCAAGTGGGTACATGCGAACAAATCGTTACGAGTCCTGAAACCATTTCTTAGGTAGCAAATATTTAGGTCTGCTCATCTTTAAGAGACCTAACTCAGGTAGATACAAATACTTACCAGTATTCGTCCGGTGGTGGTCTGACCGGATATAAGTTCGCCGGCCCAGTCTTTCGCTTCGGTCATGAACGTCCCCTCGAACTCCTGTTTGTTCTGGCGCGCCGCCTTTTGCTCCTTCTGCTTGGGGTCGTTGGGCGCCAGCTCCGGCTCCTTGTGGCAGCAGACGAACGCGCACGCGCGCCATAATAGCACCACCAACAACCCCGCAATGAATGTGAATATCGACGACAGGAGAAAGCACCACCATTTTCGGACACTGAGGCAGTCTTCATCGTCACTGAACTCGCCAGTCGACGCGGTAGTCGCCTCTTCCTCGGACGAAGCCATTCCCCGAGGGCGCGAGGCATCCAGTCAGGCGCGCCATGCACGTGCAGCGATGCGCGCGCCCGCACGCCGTGACCGCGCGCGACTGAGCGACGGCGCCCCGCCCCGCCCCGCCTCCGCGGTCGATGGAACGCGATCGATCCGCGCCGGCGCGAAACGCACTGCACTACCGACCCGACTTCGTCGACATCGTTCCACCCCGGTCACCACCTTCTCGCCACCGGTGTTCACCGCTGACTGCCTCGGCTACTCCTCAGCTCGACCCCTCAGCATCGTCAGTGTGATATGACAGCTTTTATGACTGCAGATGTTTCCTTTAATAATTTTATCGATGTCATAGCAGAACCGTTCGCTCCATAACGTCCGTCACACAGCGGGCTTCACACTCGAATACTGATATTTTTGTATTAACGTAATTAAACACAGAATTTGGCGATTTTTAGTAAGGTCAATGTATTCAGCCCGTGTCCCGATAAGTGTAGTGCTACGCCGCCCTACTGCGTCAGTGTCCTCTACGAAACTCGTAGACGTCTACGTTAGCTACGATTGGTCGAGCAAAATGCGACCGAAGATGTGTTCGGTTTCGTTCTAAAAGTATCCATTTTTCTTTTCTTTGTTACGCTGCGGGTGTTATATATACGATTGTAGTAAATACAAATGAGGCAATTAGAACATAATGATATATTTTTATGTAACTGTAATCTATTTTATGTTACGTAAAGGTTTTTTATGTTAACGATATCTACGACATTGAAATACGCAGGTATTTTTGTTGTTTCTATAATTTATAATAGTGTCTGGTTCCAAATATAGCTAAGGAGACAGCTGTCTGAATAAATATTGCGTTTTATTAGTGATATGCAGTATTTGCAAAGAATGTTTTCAAACTTTCGTCACGTGAGAACTCCCTCTGACGTAATATATTTACATATACTGTTTTTTTTCTGCCTCTAATAAATTAATTAATTTTTTAATTAATTTAATTTATAAAAATTAATTAGAGCTTAAAATTTTAAGATGTATTTTGAAAGTCATCTGTGCTTTTTTGGAATTATATAGAATACTAATATCAAATACTCTTCTGAAACCAAAAGTCAGCATATACATAATTACAAATAGTTGTCATTATTATGTATACGAATAATTTTAAGCTCTTTCTATTTCAATTTTAGTGGTATAACGTAAGGTGTACTCTTTTCCAAGTGGGTGGTGATTGAATCAAATCAAATTATTTCATCAAACTGAACCACAGAGTAATTTAAAATTTTTAGAAGTAGGTAATTACGACACTGGCTGTACGTATACTACCATACGTCAATATACCAATACAATATTAATATTTGGTCTGCGAGAAAATTGGTTCTGTCTGTAGATTGTGATGGGGTTACACCAGACCATGAGCCCAGAATACTATGGCGGACCGAACCGACTGGGTCACTGCCACAGGGAGGACTCCTGATGCCGCCGATGCCTTTCTGGAACATCTCCAGACCACTGAGGTACAGCGCTGTGGGGTTTACTGTGTGTACCGGTCCTCCGAGAAACGCCGTCTACGAACGTCCTTCGTCTCCCCACTGAGGGTAGGTGCGAAAAGCATTCCCCGTATTGATTGCACACTACTTTTCTTGCTGGGAGGTACTGAAAGTTTAGAATCAATAGTCTATACATGAAAGCTAACGTAAACGAAAGTATAGTATTTTTAAGGAAAGTACCATAAAAGATAATTTATTTTGCTAATGGTTATATATATTATCTGTACTATTATTTACTTCCCCGGTTTTTTGCTTACAAACTAAATTCATTCAAATTCAACGGTCGTCACCTTTTTTTGACCAATTGCCATATTTTATCAATATCAGTGATTTATAAAATACTTTTGAAAAAGTACTTAAATACAAAATGCAAATACTTTTTAATTTTCTATTTTTAAATTCAAAATACTTTTGCTCTTTGTATTTAAAAACCATCAACAAAATAGATATTTTTTTAATAGACTTTATTCAAATAAAATTATTAATATTCTTTTTCAGACTTCGAAGAGGTGCTTCGGCTTTCCGAGCAGGGTTTACTTGAGTTGTGGAAAAGTTTCGTGAGCTGTACTAAAGGGTAGCGCCTCAGAGTACTGAAGCGACATGGTTCCATGACCTACGCAAATGCCAGGAATCACCCAGCACATACCTCCGGGTGCATGACACTGTAGTCTATGTGGGTCAGTACATGAAGTACCTAGGCCTCATCCTGGACAGTCGGTGGAGCTTCGAAGAGCATTTCGGGCGATTAGTCCCCCGAGTGCGAGGGGTAGCAGGAGCGTTATATCGTCTGCTACCCAATCTCGGGGGACCACGAGAAGAAGTTCGCTGCTATGGGGCGCCCGTCTTTCTATCCGTCCGTTTAAAGACCTGGCGGGTTCCTCTCGCTGTAAGGCTGGACTTAGCAGTCTGCAGCAGCTGATGACCATAATAATCTTACGAGACATGATCTCATATGAGGCAGCAATGGTCAGGACCGTCGGACAGGAGGATATCAGTCAGAATGGTGAAGAGACATCGCCAGATCATATATTATCGATTATTTTTGACTCAATTTCTATATTGTGGCCGGGTTACGAACTAAGACTTTTTGTTTACTTACCCGTTTAGGTCCATTTTCGTACTTTTTAAGTCACATTCATAAATGGAAATTAGCCGGCGACCCTGACTAATCACTGTTAAATAACAATTAATGGACTTTTTAGGTGTAGAAACGCCCATAAAGTTACTACGCATCCAAAGTTACAGAATTAGTAACTTTGTATATGTAGTACCTGTATTTCTATATATGACTTGATTATAATAGGAATATATAATCTTAAAAAAAATTATACTTAGGTATTATTATGCTCATTTCGTTTTAAAGACGAATAACCGTGTCGCCATTTTTCGAAAAAACTCTGTAGTTAATTTGCTTTTCGGGCCTCAAAATGATCACAGGAAACAATTTAAACATCATAAATTTTAAAAGCAGCAACTAAAATAATTACTGGAGACCGTTTTATGTTTTTTCGAAAAATGGTCCTCATTTCATCTCATCCACATTTTTTATTATTAATTTAATCATGACACGAAGACTAGAAGGCTTATGATTTGAGGACTTTAAATACTTGACAATGGCAGAAAAAGCTGATTAGCTGGTGGCCATCTCATCAAAAGAAGAAGAAGAAAATAATTACTTCCAACAAAAGTTGGCGGGAAAAAACTGATAACGTAATTTAAATGTCCATTATAGCATGGAAGGAAGCAAGGGTATTTGGCATTCGGCCAAATAGGCAAAAAGTTGATATGTACGCAATGTCGAAGACCTTTGCGTTCCTTTAAATTTGTAAGTACTACAGAGAGAGGGTGTAGTTGTAAAACTGCCAAGTGGGTTATACAAAAATACTAACAACGAACCGTCTGTAATCCATATTTAGATTTAAGTACGCATCTCTCTGAGGCTACGTACTACTTTTTTTTATCAAATGTGGGTATACATTCCCAGTAAAGCTTGTTCGTAGGAGATGGAGTGCCAGGTGTATATGAGGAGCATGGCACAGGCAGAAAGAAAAAAATATATCACGACAAAGTATGGACAACAATAAATTTACGAGTAGTTTAACAGATTTAATGCGCCATATTTGAAAAAATGGCCATACACACAGAGGATAAATGCTTTAGTACAAATCTTTACTTCACATCCATGACAAAACATTTGCTTTTAGTGCCCGTGAATATGGTTTTTTTATCCCGACTCAAACAACTATAGAGAAATCCCATTGTGTGTCTCAGTTAAGCTAAGTCAAAAGGGCATTTCACAAGAAATGTAAAAATATGACGTTTACGAAAATGATCAATATAAATGGTAGGTACGTATGCAATTATTGGGTTTTAGGTTAAAGTGTTTTGTTTAGTAACTTCTCAAATTGCATTGAGAGTTGCCATTTCAAGCAATTAATGTCTTAGTGACTATTACTGTAATATACCTTGTTGGTCTAATTTCGACCGTTTCTTAATAGTACTCAATCGGTCACCATAGCAGGTCATCATGCTACATTGTTGCAGTGTGGTGGTGGTGTGGTTGCAATGGTGACCATAACTCTTGGAATCTGCTCATGCTTTTTCATATATATATATTTGGTTTTCCTTTGGTTAACTTTATGTTCAGTGGTGGTTAGACCACCAAATTTTTTTTTTACGTGTCGAAACCCCCTCGGGCCTTCACCCCACCGGGGTTTGCGGCGGGGCGGTGTGTCGGAATCGAACCGACTAAAACCACACGGTGTGCTCTTCTGCGCCTGAGACGGGAGAGATCCGGGAACCGCTTTCTTACGCCATCCGGAGGGTTAGACCACCCATCCACAAGGTTGAATGCTTACACAGAAACATTGTTGAGGCGAAATATATATATCATTCCATCATTTCTGTTCATTTTCACTTTTTGAAGTTATAGCTTTACAAACACGTTGGACTTACAACCTTATTTTACTAACTTTTATCACGCACTCAAACAAAGGCTACATGCGAATGAGTAGTAATCCATAGTTTAAATCAAAATTATGTACTTTTATATATATACTACTTTTGACTAGTACAAGTTTTGACTACACGGTTGGCCTAGTGGTTTCAGTGGTCGCCACACCACTTCCTACTGCGCCGAGTGTTGTGGGTTCAAATCCTACATGGGACAACACTTTGTGTGGTCTATAAATTGTTGTTCTAAGTCTGGGTGTACTTGTGTCCGTTTCATGTATGTTTGTAAAGATCCCCGCAACACAGGAATGTATATTCCTAACGCGGGAGTTGTCTTTAAAATATATATAATCTATATTTCTATACTAATATCATAAAGAGGAATATTTATGTTTGGAATGAATAAACTCATAAACTACTAAATCCATTAGAAATTTTACATCCATTTCCGTGCACCACCCAGAGGTGGCCTTTAAATCATCATCAATCAATCATCAACAACCCATAATGTCCCACTGCTGGGCTCGGTCTCCTCTCAGGAGAGGGTTAAGGGCTATACGTCCCCACGCTGGCCAAGTGCAGGTTGGGGACTGTAAAGTTGGTGAGCAAAGCAACATCCCAGCAATAGGGCACAAGTAGCGTGACGTGTGTCATATAACGGGCGGCGTGAGGCGCGAAATTGAAATAAACATATTTTATACTATTTTATGCGAATCTTGGCCTGTTACGGGAGCGCATGAGACCCCTGCACGTAGAAGGTCCTTAGGTGGTCCATTTGTTCCCCAACCCCAAAGGCAATTACTGGGTAGCGGTTGGGAACAAATTTGTCACTAGTAACTTTAAGTGATGGCAGTTGGAAATAAACCTTAATAGTTTCTCTTTTAAATTCTTTGTATAGGCTTCGGAAATTATTGACAGTAGTCATAAAATATTGACGGTAATTTGGTCAGAAATTATTGACGACTACCAGCAATAATTTCTGACCAATTGTACCGTTTAGCTAGTAGTTGCAGGCGACTCCACAAAAAAAGGTTTAACGATAACGGCATCGACTCCTCTGTTCTGGAAATGTGCCCAGAGTTTTTCAGTATGTGTAACGGCACTGCACAATCGACGATAGCCTATTTTGTATGTACAGCTTTTTGAAGATGGAATTATTAGTGCGAAACGCTGTCCACGGTAGTTTTAACAGTCGTCTATATCTCTAAGCTGATTTTTTAACGATCTTGTTTCTAAATAACCAAGATCCAGCCTCGCAAAGAAAGATTGGAAATACGAGGCACTGCATCAATAGAACATTTGTGTTCTTGGTAATTCTCTTGCCTATTCAAATCTTTCTCAAACGTTCTAGTGCTGACCTAGTGATGGCAAACGTTTACGACAGTAGAACCAAGGTAAATAAAGCGTTTTACTTCTACACAATTGGCTATATATGTAGGTAATTTCTTGTCCGGCTCGATCCATTATCATAACTTTCGTCTTGTCTTTGTTCAAAACAAGTCCAAATCGAATGATAGTCGTTTCTATATGATTCAAAAGTAGTGTCGCCAGCATATCGTTAGATGTTAATCACGCGGCCTCTGACTGAAATACCGTTATTCCATCCATTCAAGACCATGCGCATGATCATAGCCCAGTTGCACTCGGTGATTAGAAACAATCGAGGGTAAGCAACGATGGCGCGGTCAGTACCTGGATGGGTGACCGCTGGTGGCATGTTACCATGAGCGTCTCCGTGATTCGGAGGTCACGTTAGGCAGTCGGTCCCGGTTGTTATCATACGATAACAGTCGTGAAGCTTAGTTGGAGGCCTTCGGGCGGCTTAAAAACATCCAATGGCAAGATTTACGTAGCCACAAGTATTCTTGCCAGTCCCCAACCCGCACTTGGCCAGCGTGGGGACGTATGGCCTTAACCCTCTCCTGAGAGGAGACCCGAGCCCAGCAGTGGGACATTATGGGTTGTTGGTTGGCATGATCTACTCGGTATAAATGTTGGAAGCAGAGGTGACAGTACCCCTGGCAGATATCGGATTTGGTCTTAAAAGTGTGCGGAAATACACCGTCCACTCATACTGTTGCTGTGCCGTTTTCGGTTTCATAAAGTCATTTCATCAAAAATATCACATACTAGGCTTCTCTGTGTTCCAGAACCCCACGTTAAGGGAATCCTAGTGTGGGGTTCTGAGACACTTCTGGTTTAATACTTCGGTTCAAAGATCTTTATTTCTCATTAAGACAATCGTCACTTACATGAGAACAATATTGAACAAAATAACATATTTTACATCAACTCGATGCAGGTGCATTAAAAATAATTAAAATAATACTAATAATAAAATAATACTAATACGGTAAGGAGCGAGCTCTCCGCATTCCTGTGCTAAGGCTGAGGTCCAAGTGAAAATATTGTAATAAAAACAAAAAATATTTTAGAGAGTTTCATTATTATGAATGTAAGTTTATAATTTATTTTTAAATACTTTTAAAGAACTCGCTTCTTTTACATCTGCTGGAAGTTTATTGTAAACCTGTGCTCCAACGTTATGTTGCGTTTTCCATAGATGGTTCTTACGTTAGGCAATACAAGGTGACTGGCGCGACGTGTAGCATATTTGCTGGTTTTACCTTTCATTGTGAAATTTATTTGTGAATGTATGAGTCTATGATTTATTTTATAGATTAAGATACATGTAGTATATGCATAAAGTTGTTTTATGTTTAATAGTTTAAGTGTCTCTGTATTTTTGATTATTTTATTCTGTTTAATTTGAATTTGTATTAAGTTTGTTTTAGATGCATTTCCCCATAACTCTATGAGGTACAATAAATGACGTTTAATGACGTTTAACAAGGGCATTGTAGATAAGGGGCCGAATTTTTTTCGGAATACACCTGACTATTTAGTGTAATGAGCCTACAAGTGAGAATAGTTTATTTGTGATATATTCTATATGGGCGTTCCATGTTAAATTGCTATCCAGTATTAATAATAAAATAATAATCCAAGATATTTCTTAGTTAGTTAGTAAGTCGCAACACCTCTCCGTTCATTCTAAGTTGAGGATAATCGGGTAGTTTTTTATTTTTAGCTTTAAATATTATGTACGATTTTTTTTTTATTGATTAACAGTAAGGAGGTTGTGCTGAAACCATTTTTGGAGAGTGTTGAGGTCAGTTTGAGCATGTTCAATGATTTCTGTAATATTGCTTCCAAAATAGAACAAACATGTATCATCCGCATGTAATGTAGTCCTGCTTGATGTATGTTGTTGATGTACACTAGAAACAATAAAGGTCTACTTAAATGTACCTACCTAGTGATAAAATATGTAGATTATTTTGTGAACAAAGTTTTGTACAAATAAAGATTGTTATTATCAATCGTAGGTTGTGGTACTCGTATCGCTTATAAGATCATCAAGATACGTTCCCATACGAGTGTTGAACGCCTTACGAAAATCACATAGCAGATGAAGAACGGGGTGTTAATTTTGATTTTTTCGATTGATTGCCGCAGTACATACCTAGGTATTCGTTCCTACGTTCACCCTTTTTCAAGAATGCCCTTGTGAGCAACCGTGGAATATTTAAGATTGTGTGAAGACATTTTTCTGCGAAGCATCCTGACTTCTACTACCTTCATCATTCTCGCACTGTTCATTTCGTTGTGCCCTTTGAATAACATTAAATTTATCAAACTTACTCATTCTGTCTTTTAAACTATTTATATTCTTATTATACCATAGCCAATGATAGTAACAGGTTGTTGGCTCTTTTCCAGCAGGTATCCTATTTGTAACTGTCAATACTTGCAAAACATTGCATCAATTTGACTATAACTTGTTCATATTTCGCTGTTTAAGTTTGTGAGTATTGTCCATTACTTTACTCTTATTCAAAATATATTTTGAGTACTACCTGTATAAATCTAATTTTGAGACGATTCTCTGAGTGATTTGTAAACCAGCGCGTTGAAATTCTTTAGCAAAGGGCATCTATTATCGATCACTTATTATTGTGCAGTAATTAATCCTAGGTTCGATACCTCATTCTTTCAGGAACAGCTTTTTAATCTATTTTCTTTTGACACACAATTTGGTTGCCTAATTCTGCTTTTGGTATTTACCGTTATTGGTAATAATCTATAGTCTTATACTAGTAAGAGTTGATCATAGAATATCTGTAACTGTCATATAGAATTAATTCTAAAAATGACCATTTGAATCTATCAATCAGGTTGTTCATCAAAATTTTGTTTTTCCTTTGTGTCAACAGATCAATGAGTTTCAGTGGCTTGAGACTTACTACCTACAAATTGAAGCACTCAGAGTTTTGTCTTTTCATGTTCGCTTGTTGGTGAGGTAAAAGGTAAGGTTGCCTGGAAGAGATTGCTTCAGGGAATACGGCCGCCCTTTGTACACTCTGTCTCACATTTTATGTACTCTCTTCTATCTTTAGTATTATAGTGTGCAAATAAAGAGTTTTCTATCTATCTATCTATCTTGTTTAGAGAGAAAAGATAAACAGCAATATTAATAATTATATTCTTTGACAAAGCTATAGATCTCTATGTGCTTACTATGGAGTGTCACCATCACTTCCATCTCCTTATGTTAAAACACTCGACAGTGGAAGAAAACTTTGCAGGAAAACTACACTGCAAAGTTTGACACAAACTCTATACAAACTTGTCTAAGCTGCGTATCAATAAAATATCTAAAATCCATAATTAAGGAATTTCAGGGTTAACAACATATCAAGTCAACATCTTTCGACTGAGATGATGATGATGATAATATCAGTTATAACCAAATACATAATGATTATATAATTTATTTAACTTTTTACTTGCCTTATAATGTAAGCACATTCAGACAAAACTTGACCCAAAGATTTTGCTAAACTAACTTTAATAGTAATCTTTGCATAATCTTTGGGTTAACACGTTTCTTAATTTTTCTTATATTTAAGGTTATATATAATTATTATATTTCACTGAAATATCGGTAAATAGACTGAAAAAAGTTATTAAAAACTACTGATACACAGAGCTTTGACATAGTCCCACGGCTTTTGCGCCGACAACGATAATATTCTACGTATTGTAATGTTTTTAAGTAGTAGTAGTAACCTCTTTCCCAATCCAAGCCAAGTATGGCGGATTTCCATTTTTTATGTGTACCGAAATGACTTCACACACTTCATAGGGATGGTTGTCACGAACTAATTCAGTCAATCTGTCAACCTCTGAAGTCTTTGTTTTAATCATCAACAAGAACTGGAAAAGAAATAAAAATGTATTAATTGTTCCATTTTTTTATTTATTTACTAATGTATTTAATTATCATATTATTGAATTAAAACTTATATAAAAACCACAACACATACGTGAAAAATATTTTTAAGGGAATGTCTCTTTATATGGACTGCTTAACACATGAACATAACTTTTGTAAACGGTAACTAATTAGACAAGTTCTTAAAAGGGGATCCTTATATAAGAACAACTTTGTGTGAACCATTTCCCATGTTATCTTTAGGCCGTATTTCCCTTGGGAGAGCCAAGCGCTTTGTCAAGAATGGACCGACTTGACCGGAGTAGTACCACGGCCTCTAAGAAAATCGTTGTAAAACAGCGCTTGCACTGTGTTTCACCCCAGCGAGTGAACCCACAAAGGCCGGCAACGCACAAGTGACGCCATGGTATTGCGGGTGTCCGTGGGCGGTGATAATCGCTTACCATCAAGCGATACGTCAGGGCAACCTCTATTGCATAAAAAAAGTTAGTAACCAGGACCATTAATTAACATGTTAACTTCATTAATTGGAATATTTCCCATCTATAAATCTGATGATCAAAAAGAGATATGAGAGGCGGATAAGAGGTTAGGTTATAGCGGTCCAAAAATTTCTCTTACAAAGCCTTTTCAGGAACAATCAGAAGAAGTGACTAGTCAGAGAGCCATCTGAACAGATTTTCGTGTAAACATATACAGATAGTTCAACTCATTTGTGCGCGTGGCGCTATGTGTGCGTGCGCTTGTAATTTATACACCTTTAATTTGTGTGGCAGTGACGCCACCATCGTCGTCCGAACAACAAGTATTCTTATCGCTTTTTTGCACGGGTACAGTCGCTAAGGAAAATGTCTTGTTCTTCATGGTGGAAATGTTTAAGGAGTCAGGTAAGTTTTGTTAATGTTTCGTGTGCTAATTTCTTATGATTTCTAATTATTAATCATTATGATGAAATAATGTAAGTATCTTTCAGAGATATACTATTTTTAAAGTTAACGTATTATTTTTGTTTTAGACTCGTGAAACCTTTATCCAATAATAATTAAACAACAATAATTGCCAAAGTAAGCAAATATCTGAAAAAGGACGCGACAGATACAGCTAGTAAGTGATTCAGTTTGCAGTGCACATTTAATTTTAATATCGAAATTGAACCAACATATAAACAGTGTGCGACAGAGAACAACAATGGCAGTGGGGGATCAGCGAGAACAATAAATAAAATAATGTATTGGCTGAAGAAAATGAAAGTGACTTTAAATTCAAATCTCCTTATAAAAACCGCAAAAAAAACGTGCGAAGAAGTTGGAATTAGGCAACTTTTACGTTGATGTTATATGTACAATGATTCAAAATTATCTTTTAGTTACCTTACTAAAGTTGAAAGAATATTTCAAGAAAAACTTAACTATCAATAAATAAATATGTTCAAACATTTTAACACATAACGCCATCTAGTCCCAAACTAAGCAGAGCTTGTACTATGAGTACTAGAAAATTGATATTAATACTTATATACTTTTTTTTGTAAATACATACATATTATACACAGAAAACACCCAATTCCAAAACAAATATTTGCAGATCATACAAACATTTAGTGCGACTCAGAAATCGAACCCGAGACTTCTAGCACATCAGTCGCATTCGCTACTATGGTGAAAGTATTTCGATTCTGCGTACAGTTTTGCTAAAGTTGAAAAACTTTGGATAACGAGGTGTAATTATAGAGCGGCATGACATTCAAAAGCGACGATTTTATTAGCTTAAAAATTTACTCAATTACCGTCAAGAAAATCGGTGTATCGTAGATACCGATGAGAGCTATATCTTAACCAATCATGCGCAAAACAAAGGATGGGGTAATAAAGATACACCACTGTTAAAGAAAAACCTGTCGAAAGGGAAAAGGATTATCATTGTGCATACGGGTTTAGAACAAGGTTTCGTACCTGACGCACTATTGACATACAAAGTAAGTAGTGTTTTCGGTGATTACCACTCTAACATGAATGTGGAAAACTATGAAATGTGGCTAAACGAATATCTGCTACTGAATCTTCCACCTGGCTCTGTGGTTTTGCTTGATAATGCGTCATACTACAATGTTCAAAATGACCGACCGAGCTACGGATTACAATGCAAAAAAAGTCAAAATGCAGAGATGGGTGACACAAAAAAAACATTGCCTATAATGCAATGCAATGCTAAAAGAAAATGAATTGTATGATTCGATGAAAAAAAAAGAAAACCATATTTCTTATAAGATTGATGCTTCAGCCATATGGCACAAAAGTTCTTCGCCTACCACCATAACCTGAACTATAACCCATAGAACAAGTGAGGAGAATTTAAAAAAAAAATTGTTTCACGTAATAAAACTAATACTTGAAAATTTTACTCAAACTGATAGAAATATGTGGAGTAATACTTGTAAAAATAAAAAAACAAGAATACTATCGACATTTTGACATGGAATCTAAATCAATAATTAATCTTAGTGAAAGCAGAGATTCTGAAAATTGAACATTCAATTCTTTTAGTAGCGATACAGATTAATAGATCAATAAACATGCATCTAACAAATTAAGTATTGTCTAACAGTGCAGCAGGTTTTTTTTTTTTTTTTTTTGACGTGGTGGAATCCCTTTACGCACTTCGCTTTCCCCCTGCGGGTACAGGGGGTCCACTTCGTGTGGGACTCCTGACTGACACCAGCCAGACTACCCACTAAACCACCACGGTGTGCCACTCTGCGCCTGAGAAGGGAGGGGTCCGGGAACCGCTTTCTTACGCCATCCGGGAACAGTGCAGCAGGATACAATAACCTTAAAACTAAATAAATAATAAATATTTCAGACATCTAACAGACAATAATCTTCACTAAAAAATCATAAATAATCTTCACTAGTTTACAGTAGTTACTGTTTATCACCAAGTTGTACTTTTTTATTTTTGAAATAACGGTATTTATATCTTGTACTTCAATGTACATCTTGTTACACAGACACAGGCACTGTATATATACAAGGTTTACTCAAACATAGCGCAGTGAGCATGATTGATAGGTAATGCCATATCATATTATGCTGAACTGTGAAAAATTTGTCTATGATTTTTGATATTTAATGAATATGATTCAATTATCGCATCAAAAATACAACATACTTCAGTATCCTCTTGCAGGTCACCTTTCCATTCGTATATTGAAATAACTTTTGGTACAATATTGACACATGCAGCAACTTTGTTTCTAACCAGCATACGTGCAATAGTTTTACTATGTTCCAAAGTTGGGATAGTCACATATGCTATGGAGTACTTATCTGAAACATAAAATATCTATCATAGAGATTTAAGCTTCAAACTAACGATATTTTCAATGACCTATGTCTACTTAAACCGGAGATAGGTTAATGTAAAAAAAATGTGTCTGACAATTCACACACAATGTCTTCTAGCTTCTAAAAACTAAGCAAAAGCTAGATTGACTGATGATTGACTAATAGTATACTTATGTACTTTTTTTTGTAATTACATCATATTATAAACACCCAAAATCTGAAACAAATATTTGCAGATCATTCAAACATTTGTTCGGTCCTGGGAATCAAACCCGAGCCACAAGCACTGCATTTGCATACACTACCACTGCCCCACTGAGGCAGCTATATATTATTAAAAACAGCCACTAGCGAAAAGGTGGAATTTCACTGACTTGTTGGTTTGTTTGTTCTATAGACATAAATATTTTAGAAAATGGCCAAACACTATTTAATAATTATTAAGATCTGTTCTTCATGCAATCAATGTTGTTATTGTTATGATGGGTTACAGAAAATTTTATCTCAGCTAATGCTGGTAAATGTAAACCTAGCATGGGTTTATGCCAAGTGGGTTGGTTCATTGTGTGGTGTTATAGGGGTTTGAGTATTGGACGTGAGATATTATCACACATATTGTTATGTATATTTATAAGGAAGGACAATATTTAAAAACCCATACCCATAGTGTAATTTAATACAGCATGAATAAATTTGTTTGGCACTAAAAGGTTAAAGTAAGAAAAGCTTACAAAATGGACATATGTTGTTACAAACTTTTTGGAACTACTAAAGGGCATTTTTTCACAACTTTAACCATCTATAGAGCATATGCAAAGCAATCTCTCCATAGATATTGTTTTATATTTTTCATTGATACTCTGTTCCTTTTGGTAATAGTGTCATGATATAAAGCTTATCAGTTCCTCTATAATTGAACTCTATCTATTAATGAAATAATTATTCAAATCATTTCATTCATTTCATTTAGCATGTTGAATCAAAATTTTCAGCTTTATAGTGCTTTAGTATAAATTAATTCCGTTATGAATGTTAAAAATTCTTTTAACTACTGTTGTCTTCTTAAACTTTATATTATACTAAGGATTTCGTCTCAAGCATATTAAAAGAATTATAATTGAAGTTTTGCAACTTAGGTAACCATCTTTTCATTTTTTCATGTTATATCATGGTCTTACATGTCGTATCACAACACTGAGAACAATTGTTTCATGACTATTATCTACACTAGAAGTAGGAAGAGATCAAAACTTGGCTCACCGGCTTCACTGCTACCAGAAGTCATATTGCTACGTGCGAGAACTACGCTGGATCTAATAGTTGTGAAATATAATGTGAAAAGAAGTCTCTTGTTTAGAGATACCAGCATTATATGCCTTCTTGCCTTATTTCATAACACTTTTTTAGCAGTAATACCTCCTTAATAATTCCACCAGATATTGACTTTATAAAATCAATATAAACTGTCAACTAGAACGAATAAAGTCAACTTTTGGTCGTTTCGTTCTGAAATGTATAAACCATGCTATCGATATTCGCATCAGTTTAATCGACTAAATCAATTAATGCTTTTCACAAAGGCATAGATAGTGGAAGTAGGGTAAGTAAGTATTTATACTAAAACAATTTTTTTATGTTTTTGTCAGTGTCTACTTTTAATTCCGCTTATTCAAAACTATTTCAAAATTTTTGATTTTGATAATGATCGGGAAGCCAGCAGCTGGCTTCTTGCCACACATGGTAAATCCGCCAAATGTCAAAATAAACCTGAGTCAGGCTTAAAACACGTCAGGGGTGTCTTGAGGGCCTGCCTTACGATACTGTATGATATTATGATTATGAGTATATGATTTACTGTATTTATGTGTTTATATTAATATAAATGAAACATTTAATACAAGTCATATTTATTTCTATAATTCACTTATTTTTATTTATTTTGTACATGAATATACATTTTAAGATGGATCAGGCTGCAAAGGTGAACTGGGTTAGTTGCTAAGCGGTCCCAACAGTTCGAGGTGCATTATTTACTATATTTTTTAAACCAGGTACCTTTTTGTATTGAGAGAATAGAATCTTTACAAGCGTTTTCAAATCTCATCATTATCTTGTAGTATATAT